>JAHWXV010647005.1:0-13925 GCA_024586415.1 Phrixothrix hirtus
CCATAGCGGCCATCTTGGGGGCCCTGTCTACTGCTGGGGCAAAGCACCAGGTGTTATAGTGACCCCATTCTTTGGCGGCCATCTTGGGCCCCATTCTCTGTCAGCCATCTTGTCCGTGACTTAAGTTCCTACACGTGGCTAAGCTGGCGGCCATCTGCTGACGTCGCTTCCGTTGTAGAACCGACTTTGTATTACTACAAATATAGGAAACTACACTGAGCTACTGAGCTTATTGCCAATATATGATGATTATAAATTGGCAAGGAATCTGCAAGAATCGTCTGGTTTGTCAGGTATTATTAACTTCTATGGTGGAGCTTATAAGTTCTAACTAAATACTCAGTTAAATAATAACATTTAAATTAAATAATTCAGAATTATTTTTAAATTAGAAAATACTGTTAATAATACCAAATGTCTATTTACGTTAGTACTTGTGTCAACTTAGCAAATCACATTTCCAAATTTCCAATTTGATTGCTAGTTAACACATAGCTGCATATTTTAAAGATATCAGTAGTGATTGAATTTCAAGCGCAATTGCTAGAAATGTGATCCAAATTGTCCAGGAATTAAAATTTGGGAACAAATTTGCAGCACAAGCTTACGATGGTGCGGCAGTAATGTCAGGAGAACTTAATGGAACACAAGCTAAAGTAAAAGAATTGTATTCCAAAGCATTCTTCATACGCTGTTGCGCACACTTGTTGAATTTAGTTCTAGCGCAACCAGTAAGTTGCATTAGTGACTGTAAAATATTTTTTTCTACTCTCAGAGGTATGTCTTCATTTTCTTCGCACTTTACGAAAAAAGTCAAAGCTCTCAAAAAATTTTTAAAAGTAAAGCTACTGTCAGTAGCTCCAACATGATGGTCTTATGATTGCCGTTTGGTTAATACAATCTTCCATCATAGAGAGCAGTTAATCGATTTTTTTCACCTATTCAAGATTCTAAATTTTTTAGCGGGTTTTAAATCAATGTTTCTGCTTAATATCTTTAATTGCATATTTTGTCATACAGACCATTTATAAAATATACTGCAAAAGGAGTGCTATGATATAAGTTTTTGTGTTAAATAAATTAATGAAACGAAATCCCAAATTCTAGCACTGCGAAATAAATATACAGAAATGTTTAGCAAAATAATTGCCACGCTTAGAGCTCCAAAGAAACCAAGAAATTTACAAGAGCATATCGACGCATATTTAAAAGGTTATTTTATGAAATAATTGATACCATTGTTTTCCAAATAACGATGTGTTTCGAAAAACTAGAAGACTTGGATTTTATTGAATTATTGAACTGAAAATATTCAATGATTTTAAAAGCTCTTTTCCAGAAAAATTGATAGCTTTATTAAAATTAGGTTATTCTGATATATTTGATTATATAAAGCTTAGCAATGAACTTACAGTTTTATACAGTACAGCAAGTTTTCAAGATAAGGAGTTATTGGAGATATTTAGTTATCTCATAGCAAACGAAGCAATGACAGAAGTTTATAAATTATGTGCTTTAATAATTACTCTTCCCTATAGTACCGCTATTGTAGAAAGAAGTTTATCTGCACTAAAAAGAATTAAAACCTATGCAAGAAACTCGTCTTGACAGGAGATACCATCATCTAGTCTTGGTATAATAGCACTGTAGCAGGAACAATTAAAATTATTAAAAAGTAAATTTGAATTTTATGACAACTTACTAGAACATTTTTGTAACAAAAAATAGAAGAATGGATATGGTTTACAAATAAAACCAATCC
Source organism: Phrixothrix hirtus (assembly GCA_024586415.1). Lineage (NCBI taxonomy): Eukaryota > Metazoa > Arthropoda > Insecta > Coleoptera > Phengodidae > Phrixothrix > Phrixothrix hirtus. The sequence goes on from JAHWXV010647005.1 coordinate 1,763, forward strand.
CCCCCTTATTTTTGTTGTTGAAAAAACATTTTTTGATTTATTTCCATTATAGTTTAGAATTATATCTGTAGTATCTACAAAATAAATATTTAAAAGGTACATATTTAAAATGATGTTTTCATCTCCAGGGAAATAATAAAAGCAGTTTTTTTACTAAAAATAGCTGCTGACTTAAAGGAGAAATCACCACAACCCACTTCTCCAGGCATCGTCTTTGATTGGACTAGGATACAGTTAAAGTATCTCTGGAACAAGGCCGTTCTCTTTTATTTGTTACGTTGATAAAATTGGCGTGTGAAAGTCACTTGTAGTGTAACTTTTCAATTTCTGAATTAGTACATCGTAAATTTCTGAACGTTGCAGAAATCTAAATACTTAGGCTCCCGAAATAAATGTATACGTCGGCTGGCATGAATTAATAATCTGCAACCGCCGATATGATTCGTTTGGTATGTTTAGGCCATGGATTATAACCGTTTAATATATGTAATATGTCACCTTTCAAGTAACACGCGTACGTCTCCAAAATTTACGAATACTTTCACATCTATAAAAAATTTAATTAAAAGATAATTATTAAATTTGAAATATTTAGGAATATATAACAGCTATATATTCCATTGTAAGAAATGCAGTCAAATAATCGCTATAATTGCTTTTTTTCATTTTAATGTTACGCTAAAGAATGTACCGAGAAATTGTGCTACCAAATCTTTCGCTATGTAGCAATACTTTCTATTCATTAATAGTTTAATATCCACTTTTGATGAAACTATATACAGCTACTTTTTTTTGGGAACAATAACTGTTTCTAATGGGCTTTCACTCTACTTGTTTTATAGATGTTATTTTAAACACCTTTAGAGGATGGTTTGTATAACACAATAACGTAATCTATTAACTCTAAATTAACGTTTTGGGTTAGTTAACATTCATGAAGGACGATGTCAATATTTTGACCCAAATGTCATTGCTTGATATAGCATGCGATCATATAAATTTCAGTTCCCAGTGGGCTTACCAAAAATTCATGTCTTAGCTTAAACCATTCTCAGTAACAATTAGTTTTCAAATTGACAGTTTGAAACTATTATATTTTGTAATTTGTTGTTGCAATTACTGTGAAATAAAACGTTATAGTAATTAAAATTTAATAACAGTATAAGGCATCTAACGTTTTACAGAACGTTTTCTAGAATTTAACTTAATAATAAAGTTCTTCCCACCAAATTTGTTGATATTATTATTATAGATAATTTGCAGGTAACATATTGGATTTGATTGGCGTGCGGGTGCCTAAGCTACGCTCTATCAAAAAATTTCAGAGCACACTGGGAACTAAAATGATCGCCTGTTACAATGTATATTCAAGGAACCAGTTTGTGCTAACTTAAATCAGGTACAAAACACAATTATTAGCCTTTTGTTTAAAAATATTTAACTAAAGAATTTTTCAGTGCCGGACTGCAAGTTTAGCGATATTATACTTCATATTTTGTGTTAACCTTAACCTGGAAAAATGACGCATTCATTAACCTTTTATACAGGAATATAAAAACACTTTTGTTATATTCATCTTTACTTTAATTATTGTGGTGCAATTTAGTTGTCTAATTCACCACACCCTGCTGAAATAGATATTATTAATTGATATGTTGCTTACTTATCATGTACGAATAACAGTACCTTCCCTTTATCGGCTAGGTAGTTTCTTGTTTCTTGACAAACCCTGGAGCTTGGTAAGATTTATGGTAGAGTAAAAAAGCCACACAACATTTAGTTCAGGATTCTGTTACATATTTGATTTCAAGAAGGGCTAGCGCCCAACCTTCGTTTTCTTTAGACTAAGTTGGCCTATGTTGTACTGACAACGATCTCTCTCCGACATCGCACAATCTGGTTGTCACATCCATCACGACGACGTCGAAGTTTAATCTCATCCTTATGCTTCTACGTTGTAATATTAAATTGCAATAATAGATTGATACCACTGATCGATTCACAACGCTATTTGTTGCATAGAAAAGATTACATTATGTCAAATTGTACCATTTAAATTTTCAAATTTCAAATTTGAGATATCCGATATACATATCTCAGATTCCCAAAGGCTATTTTGGGATTAAGGAGATCAAATAAGTAGAGTTCTAATAAGATACATGTAGTATTTGCTAAATATATAATAACGTCGGAGGCGTTAATGGTATTTCCATTTTAAATTTATGCTGACTTGGAGGATCAAACGGTGGTGTTTTAAAGAAGCTCTTCATTGTATTGGTAAATAATAAATAGTTTTATTATATTTATTCTACAATGACATTAATAATTTATGAACGTATAAATTCTCCACGAGTTTTCCCTTTAATTGAGATTATTTAATATGCAAAATACCATCATCATAAATTATCTACAGAATAATACTTTGGCCCTATTATTGGAAGCAGTTATTAAAGCTCAATCTATACAATAGATGTTGATATTGGCGCCGGGTTTGACCTACCCTTTCGTTATTACTTCGTAGTACACTGTATGATTAACGAACTATATAAATATATGACGAGAGCTTATATTTGAAAAATAATCAATTCGCTAAAAATATGTTATTTATAGCCAACTTCAGAATCTGATTTAAATGAAATCCGTGGAAGCGATTGGTGTATATGTTGGCGTGTTTTAAAGGTTGGTAAAAGCAGTTGTAGTGAAATGATCAAATACTAATTTTTATTAATTCAGCTAGATATAGTCTATATTATGACATAATTTATTATATCCTAATATTTTTAAATTAAATGTCTTCTTTATTATATGAACGTAAAGGTAAATTGGCGTTAAAATGAAAATTGTCTTTAAACCAACTGACTAAAGGTAGAAACTTATAATGAATTTAATAAAGGGCATTTGTAGTTAAAGCTTTAAGTTGCATTATAAATCGATGACAATTACATATATTAAAAGTATTTAATGAATAAAGTATGGAAGTTATCTAAACAGCCGAATAACCGTCGATTACAAATAACAAATACATCATCAATTTAGGTCATATTATAATAACTGGGGCAAGTATAAAATTACACAAAGACTCATTATACGAATGAGGTTCCAAAATTGACTCCAAAAATTTTCAACAAAGAATTTTACAGAAGTAAAGAGTTTTCTAGGTTACAACATTGCATAAATGGCAGAATATGTGCCTGGTGCATCAGACATATAGATAGATAGCATCGCTTCATAATGCAATACACGGCTTTAACTACAAATGCTCTTAATTAAATTCATTATAAGTTTCTACCTTTAGCCAATTGGTTTAAAGACAACTTTCATTTGAACATTAGTTTACTATTAAATTCCTATAATAGAGAGAATGTGCTTTAAAAATCACTAATACTGTTTATACAGTTGGTACATATACATAAATACATAAATACAGATTCTGCCATTTACGTAATTTTGACAACCTAGAAAAATTGCTACTTTTGCAAAAACTTTTCTGCTGAAGATTTATGGGTACAATTTTGGATTCTCATTTATATAATAAGCCATCGACGTTAGTAAAGTATTTGTTATCTGAATTGATAGCTATTTTACTGTTTAAATAATTTTCATACCTTACTCATTAAAGTTGGTTTACGAACAACATTCATTTTAACATGATTTTACTTTTATGTTGATCTAATTTGCTATAAACATCATTACTATACACTATACACAGTGAGTATAAATACATAACGCAGAATCTCCGCTTAATGTATTGGAAGACTGTGGCTACTTGACGAGCTTAAATAAATGTGAAACCGATCCGGTCGAACCTCTGATGTACAAAGCATAGATACTGCAACTTATACAATTCTTGCAATGTAGAAAGATCTTTACTTTTGTAAAAATATTTCTGCTAAAGATTTTTCTGGTAAATTTTAAATCGTTGTTTATAGAATGAGTCCTCGTTTAATTACATCCTAATGTATTAGAATATTTATGTAGTTCTGATGAAAGTTATTTGAATTAAACCATTGTGAAAAAGAATTAGAGGTAGATATTTTTAGATACTAGTAGATATGTTTAGATACTAATATTTATTTTGTTCGTTTACTGGAGGCGTTCCTTTAATGTGATTTTAAATTCTTTGAAGAAATATATTTCCATTTATTTGCCTAATAAATTTCTTAAAATGATTGTCGCAACTGCTTTTAATTTAAATGCTATATCTCGTTTACAATATCTACATAAACCGAATATTATAGATAACCGCAATTTTCACGGTAATTAATTAATATTTGAAACCCTGCAAAATCATAAAATTGAAAACAAAAACTTTAAGCATATTGTTGTGTAAATGCTTTTTAGTTTATCAAATTACTTTAGGTTTCTTAATTTAAATATTCTCCCAAAGGCAAGTTATATTTAAAATTATTTCTGTCCTGATTTATTGTCTATATGATTTCAGTTAAAAACGATTAACTAAAAGTCAGTTCAAAAGAAATATTGTGAAGACTATATGGCTGGCAGAATACTAGAATATTGAATCTTATTCAATACGAGTTTCGTGAAGGTTTGCAGCAACGATTATATCCTATATAGCCATCAGGGTGCCATTGCGCAAACATCTGAAATCCGATATTACTTCTGTATTTCTTTCACAAAAAGATTCTAACTCATACTCTTGTCGGATTATCTACAATTATTCTGAATTATTTCATCATCAATTTGAGAACAATTTCATTACATTGTCAGCTTATTGTGAAACGTATACTAAAAATGTAAATTTAAATTTCACCACGTCAAAAGCTGGATAATTCTTTAGAGTTACGAGGAAATAGTTATTCTCTCATAATATCTACCTAGCCTGCTCTGTTTTACCTCTATATCGCGAACAGCGCAAGATCATTGATATGTTTAGTGTATTAATATAACATGAAGAACGCCTTGGAAACATTTTCCAGATACAATATATAGGTGGTATACAATTTCACGAAAGGAAATTTTGACCGCTTGCTATTAAAATGTAACAATAAGGAATCAAAGTTACTGACGTTACATTTAGATTATAATATGTGCAACGATTTGCACTTCGAGATATTCATACTATGCCTACGGTTAAATTTGAGAGAAATTTATCATTGTAACTTTTGCAATCTAGTTAGGTATTAATTTTATGAGCCGTTGTTTTCATCTAGATAGATATTAGATAAGCTACATGTAAAAGATAACAATAAAATATCTCTATTTGTACAACGCGAAACCGAGAATTCTTGTAACTCAAAAAATATCCTGAATCTTTCTTCTTCGAGTTATTAGTTATTTACATATGTATAGATTGGGGTCAATAACAGGAAATTAGATTTTCTTACCAACGAAGTCTTTTGAAGAACTCCTTTTGAAAAACCTTAAAACTTTGGAAAGGACTGGGAACTGCGGTGCAACCCTCGGAGTGACAAACTGCCAACTTAGTTATTTACTGTAGCGTTAAATTTACTAATTAATGTATATACACTATGAAGAGTGATTTTGTCTAGCTGTCACTGCAATCTTTTGAATATTGTGAACTTAAGTTTGTGCTGTAGATAATGAGTTACTTGTATACTATTTTCGTGGGAACTGTCAAATCAAAATATCATATTGAGGTTTGCAATTACTGATTTATAAATAGTTGTTTTCGCTATTGTTTCATTTATTTCTATTTATAAATGGTACATTGCTATTTATACTAACCAAACATTCCAGAATTTCATTGTAATATTTAAAAATTCAGAATCATTGGTGACATGATCGCAGAGCTGTACAGTTGGCGTGCAATAAATGCAAACTTTGCAGCATACATCAGAAACAAACGTACAGCATTACTCCTTAGATAGGTACTATATAATATCTTAAGATGTTAAATGCTTGTCTGTGCCGCCTTTTGAATTTACCGAACAGTATTACTCATTGCCGCTCAATAATCTACGTGAATTTGACAAGACAAATTTGTCAACTGCGTAGACCTGTCATCATATGACTAATAATTAGAATTTTTTAAAATCAATATCAATATTCGGAACATGTTTCTAAGTATAAATAATAATGAACTAATTAGAAATATGTTCTTTCTCTGTCTCGCTTCGAGCAGCTCAGAGCCCAAGATATCTTGGTCGGCCTGTATTCACGAAAATATACACAAAAAGCGGCTAATCAGCCTATACGAAGTTAGCTCCCCACTTGTTGAATTAGCTAATTTCAAGAGTAGTACTGAATTGCGCTAGGATTGTGCTAAATTATGAGCGAATATTGTGACCATAATACGAAAAATGTTTTAAAAGTACGAAAAAAAAACTTATTTCGGACCATCCCTCCCAATTTGGATATTTCGCAATTTTCTCAATTGTGATAAGTTGTGATAGATTGTGCTAATATTGTGCTAAAGTAGTATTTCGAAAAAATAATTACAGAAAAAGGTACGCCCAAAAAACGTTTTCGATGATATAGGCTTGAAGTAACGTTTAAAATAACTTCAGCCATTCAAATGGCATATAATTACATATCTGAGTTGCGCTAGCGTAGCACAACTTAGCACAATCGCCAATTTCGGCAGCAAAACGATATAAAGAGCACTTTACTCTTGACCGCGGCCGTTCGCTATATCCAAATTTCGATGTTCTGGCGGTTCAATGACCACTAACTTACATATATGAGTTTTCATAGCGTAGTATAACTCAGTACATTCGCCATTTTTGCTAGCATAACGATACAAAGGGCACTTTACTCTTGAGCGCAGCTGTTCGCAACAACATTTTAATGAGTTGTGCTACACTTTAGCAATAAACATCTGAAATTGTGTCGTCATCAAATCATCAGATCATTCAAATTTGGACATAAAATTCCGTTGCGAAGAGCCACGCTCAAGAGTAAAGTACCCTTTATATCGTTGTGCTGGCGAAATTGGCAATTGTACTGAGTTTTAATACGTTGGTACAACTGATATGTGCAAGTTGGTGGTCATCTTATTGTTTCAATATCGAAATTTAGACATAGAATTCTGTTGCGAACGGACGCGCTCAAGAGTAAAGTGCTCTTTATATCGTTATGCTGGAGAAATTGACGATTGTGTTGAGTTGAGGTAAGCTATTATATATCTGAGTCATGCTAAGTTAGCACACCTCATATATAACTATATGACATTCGGATGACTGACGTTAATGTAAACGTTACTTCAATCCCCTATCATCGAAAAGGTTTTTTGGGCGTAACGTTTTCTGTAATTGTTTTCTCGAAATACTACTTTAGTACAATGTTAGCACAATCTAGAACATCTTAGCATAATTAAGAAAATTGCGAAATATGGTTTAAAATTTGTTTTTGTTTCGATTTCTTGACGCATTTTTCGTTTTATGGGCATAATATGCGAACACAATTTAGCACAAAGCTAGCACAATTCAGAACATCTCTTGAAGTTAGCTAATTTGAAAAGTGGAGTGCTAACTTCGTATAGGCGGCTAATCATCCATAGAGAAAGTATAGTTCAAAATAACTATCGGTACAGGCAACCATACGCAATCACTCTGTAGAATTGCCTTAAATGTCCATGAATTATTTTTTACCTTCCAAGATGGGAAAATTTTGCGAAATTCTAGTCGTTTACATTACTACGAGAATTAATGGTATAAACAGCAAGACAGCGGAACACGCGGCTAAGCTTCAGTACAGGAAAGAGCACAATTTATACAAAATTAATTAAATTACTGCCATTAACTTTAAATACTGGATCTGTATGTGTTTTAATGTTATAGTTTTCTTATGTTCTTTGTAAGATCTAAATTATATTTACCTATTTTAAACAACCTGTTGTTTAGTATACGTTTTATTTTATTGACGAAATGAATTTACCATATCGAATAGTTGGTCGGTTCCTTTCATATATAAAACCGTTACTCAAATTATATAGAACCCCCTTTTGTGTGGATACCGGTAATTGCAAAATTCCTATATGAAAATGGATAGGCTCCCTTTTCTAAACTAGTTCAAAGCGACAAAGGATTTGTCATACATTAGAGCAAATAAAATTATTATTTGAAATATATTAATACATATTAAAATATTTAAGAAAATTAATAAAATTGATATAATAAGTTTTATTTGCATCAATTCTCTAAATTAGAATGATAAATATAGGCGATGGATTGATTTAACTCGACGCCTTTTGTTCTCAATAAAATAAAGAGAATTAGTGTTTATTACTATGATACAACAAGTTTCGGAATCCTGTTTGATCCCATCATCATGTATATAAAAAATAGTTTATAAGTCAAGAATTTTAATTAAATCAGAATGTATAAATTTAAATTTAACATGTTCAGATATTAATTAAACGGTTTAGAATTTGAAAGATCTTTTATGAATAATAAATATGATAATAATAACTTTTATAATGTGGATGTATTTTCAATAAAAGCTTGGGAAAAACCAGAACACTTTGACATTAATCCAAAATCCAATTTGCCCTACATTTTGGTCCCTTCAAATGGATAAAAATTACTAATAGACACCGGCAAGTCAAAAATAATCGTACCCTTGAATTTACGTCAAAGCGTTTCCGAAACAATTCCCAAATCTCGAAATTACGTCTCGCGATACTACTAAGTACTACTATGTAGTTAACCTACCAAATCCAAATTTATTTAACCGCCCATGTACACACCTTTTCCAATGAAAATTAGGTTGGACTAATAGGAACCGACTTACTTTTAAATAAGACAACCTCTGTGGATTATAAATGGATGCATATAATAAATATCTTTAATTATAGTAACAAATATATTTACTATTGTCATAAAAAATATAAAATACAAAAGAAAAACTAACAAAATATTACTGATGTTATCGTCATAATCATGCATTAAGGATACAATATGATGGCAACAAGTGGAAAAGTACAACTTAAGTAGCTGTTCTACCACTTTACCAAAGTTATATAGTTAAATGCTAAATTATATTATATCTTAGGCTACTTAAAAGAAGAAATATTGCTTTAAGATATGTCAATATCATGCACCTTTAAAAGAAAACAGAAAGAATGGTGTAGAACTTTGGTTTGTTTTCTTATGAGGAAAGAGTGTAATTGCTGTTTACATTTAATAAAATCAGAATTTTTTTACTCGACCGGCAGAACATTATAATTCTGTGCTATATTATATACAAAGGAGCGCTGGTATAGAGCTTTTCTATGAAATGGCGGCATAAGAGTATCTCTTATTCTAACATTTATATTGTGTACATCAGGACGAAATGTAATTTTATTGAATAAATGTGGTGGAATCTTAAAAACAATAATTTTATGATATCGACCAAGGGAATGTAATAGCCGTTGATTGATCATATTTAACCAGCTGATTTCAGGAAGCTTATGAGGCACGTGATTAGTTCATCTAATTCCAAATATTAATCGTAGTCAGCAATTTTGGATTCGATGAATCCTAGTTAAGCTTCTACTATCTAAACACGATCCATAAACTGTGTCACAATAATTGAAGTGTGACAACACAGGAGCTTCTGTTAATATTAACTTTGTTTTAATATTAAACAAAAACCTATTTGAATATATGTACTTACTTTAAATTTATATATGCTTCTTGTATACACAGACTTACGTGTATTTTTAATCTTACGTCATAATCCATCTAGAAACTCAAGCACGTGAAACACTAACAGGAAGTTGAAAATTTCTTATTTGAATATTGATAGGGTCAATAGCTTGACTGCGCACTCTTCTTCTACTAAACAATATTACACGACATTTATTACAATTAATTGTTAGCGAATGCTTTCCAGCCAAACGAATTAAGCTTTCCAATTCAGTGTTAACTAATTCGTTAGCTTGAGAAATATTTTTTAAATCGAACGAGTGGTATATTTTCATATTATCCGCATATAAGTAGTAGGTACATGTGGTTATGGCTTTCCCTAGGTCTGATGTATACAAACTGACAAAACTGCAAGCTCATTTTTTTGTAATACCTGTAAAATAATAAGAAATTTAACAAATTTAACAAATGTAACGTTTCGAAAACCTTATCAATCAAAGAACCTATTAAACAAATTTATATATCATCTCGTACCAAAACTTCCATAACATTACTTGCAGTAGAAAGAATGCAATAAAGATCACGCCTAAAATAAAATTTAACAGATAAATAACAAGGCTATCAGTTTCAATAATACTTCATGACAACTAGTTCAAATCAAGTATTTTAACCATTCCTAACAACTCCCAAACAATAAACTTTTGCAATGCTTTATACTTAGAAAACTTTGGTACTGAAGAAATAAAATTAAAAATATAAATATAAATAAATAATGACTTCAAAACAAATCCAATACTAAACGAGAACTTAAACAGTAATTTGAGAACACAAATTAATGACGAAAGCAACACATTTAACAAATTTATATTTTAAACACAAAGACGTATTTCATTCACTCGATATTACTTTAACAACTACAAATTTAACCAAGCAACGAATTTGAACGAAATCACACTCACCTATATTTACAAAGGTGTATAGGTACCCTCATGTCCACTGAGAAGAGGTAAACACAAATAAACAAAATGTTAGATTACAACATAATAGAACCATCAGAATCACCCTACAATTTTCTAGTCTGGGTATTCCCTAAAGAAATCGAAGAAAATGGAAATGGATATATTTGTTGACTGTTGAAAGTTCAATGAACAAACCATTCAAGATAAATAGCCATTACCACGAATGGAGAGAACACTATATAGCCTAGGAGGAGCAAGTTATTTTACGATACTAGATCTTGCTTCCACAAAATTCAAATAGAAGAAAAGGACAGAGAAAAGACAGCATTTTCTACCGAAGAAGGTCATTTTCAGTACAAAATAAGCCTTATGGAATGAAGAATGTACCCTCAACGTTTCAAATAATGATAAACGTAGCCTTGATTGGTTTAGTGTCGAACCAATGCCCCGGATATTTAGACATCATTATCTATTCAACATGACTTAAAGATTATCTTCACTAACTAAGAAAAGCGCTCGAAATGTGCAGACAAACAAAGATTAAAAATTTAACTTAACAAATCCAAGTTTTTACAAAAGACAGGCAAATATCTAGGACACGTTATAACACTAGAAGGTATAAAACCAGACCATGATAAAAGAACAACTAAAAGGAATTTCTCAGCACCAAAAAATAAAACAGAAGTGGAACCATTTTCAACACCCTTTAGGTACTAGAGAAAAAAATCTGGCGTGAAATAACACACGACTTTCTCTTACACATTTTAAATTTAATTTGAATTATTGACATTAGTGACTTTCCTATAAACCTAAATTGCAAACTCTAAAATTAAATTAAAAGAATAAATAATTCATCCATTTATAATTTCCTTTAAACATGTACTAAGAGCTTTATAATTAAATTTTGAGTTCATTTAAAGCAAAGTAATTTATAGATATAAATAAAAAGTAATTAAGTATGTAAATAATGCACACAAATCGTTAAAATATTAATTTATTTTTATTTTGGGGACGATAATTAGAACGATCACCCATCCAAGTTACTCGCCAGACAAAGCGTTGCTTAACTCTAGAGATTTTGCTTAATAACTCACTTCAACGAATTTTCTCAGGGAAACCAATTAGTTCATGTAATATAGCATTATAGTTGCTAGAAACGTGGCGAGTTTAAAAAAAAATCGTCAGAGCCGTTTTCGAAAAAATCACAAGAATAAAGTGACACTTGCGGTCATTAGATTTTATCGAAATTCCTACATGTAACTTCTAAGGCGGTAGTAAACTTGTATGTAATATTTCACTTTTCTATGACGTTTAGTTTTTGAGATATCTTGACCATATTCGTACACACACACACACACACACACACACATACACACACACACACACACACACACAAACACACACACACACACATACACAAACACACGTACACACACACGTACACACACACAGATCAATTTCTAAAAACATGTTTTTCGGACTCAGGGGACCTGAAAACGCGTATTTCCGCTAAAAACTGGATATCGAAAATTTGGGCCGAAAACATGACTTTCTCTATATTATATTTCATATACATAAGATAAAGTAAAAATTTGTAAGGGATTATGATAGAATCTCCAAATTGTTGACAATATGCTTAAAGAAAGATAAAAA
>JAHWXV010647083.1:0-10898 GCA_024586415.1 Phrixothrix hirtus
TTTTGCATCGGCTGAGGCTCGAACTCAGGATCTTGTGCTTACATGACATACTCTTTTACCAACTAAGCTACCGACGCCCATAGTCTGACAGCAGAAAATCTCCAATATGTATATAATGTCAAATTCAAGATCCTGAGTTCGAGCCTCAGCCGATGCAATTTTTTTTTAATATGTATAAAAAATACTTGTCTTAAAAAGTTATCTCAATTAGAGAAATTGGCAACGTGGCCATTACAAATTTAAATGCTGTTGGTGCCAGACTCTTCGACAATCAGGAAAATATTCAATATATAAGAACCATCATATAACTTTGAATCGATTTTTTTTAAATAGCTGAGTGCTGGATATAATTCCTTTGCTCAAGTACTCTTTAGCTGGAGTACATACTGCAGAAAAATTTTATTTAATTTGGTGATCCCAAGTCTGTGTAGTACCATTGTTAGAGGTGAACATGCAAACTGCTGATCCAAAAGTCAGTTTCAAACTTAATTGTTATTAATTGAATTAATGAAATTTTGTAATTAGGCTATTTACTATTTACATGTCATTTTTAAATTGTTTAACTGTATCCCAAGTATTTTACAGGAGAAAATTTAGTTTTAACTTATATAAATTGTACAAAAGTTTTCATAGCTCAGTTTTGACAACAAATTGAATGTTCTGGAAGTTTTTGCTGATTTTTAATGTTTCAGTGTACACTGTTCATAAGTCTTTCTCCTCAATGGATCACAGAAATAGACGCAGATTTCAGTAACCAGTCTATGCATTTTAAATTTTTCTTAAGGGTATAAAAATATGTACAACTTTATTCCAATTATATAATAAATACATATTTGTTCAATATTCATACGCTGTCACATTTCAGGCCCTTGATTTTTCTTTACAGAACTTGGCTAATGCCTTATTCTGTAAAAATCAATCTCGCATCTGAAAATATTGAAAATAACTATTTTGTTTTGTAAAAAAGGCATTGAATTAAATTATATACTTAAACTTATCAATAAGGGAATATTTGAATATTTTTATTATTTGTAAATCGGATAAGTTTATATTTTGTTCTTATTTGTTTTACAGATATCCAGCAAAAATGTGTCAATTCGTCAAAAATGTTCTTTACCAAAATGTGGAAAATTTTATCATGCAAATTGTTTAAAAATGTGGCCGCAGACACAGTGGTCATTGATTTCAAGTGCCAAAAATAAAAATTCAAATAAAGGAATTGATATATTTGTATGTCCAGTTCATGTATGTCATACATGTGCATCAGACGACCCACATGCTGCTGTTTCAAGATGTACCAGTGATAAAGTAGTGAAATGTTTGCGTTGCCCAGCAACATATCACACAACTAATTATTGTGTACCTGCTGGTACACTTATATTAAGCACATCTCAGATCGTATGTCCCAGACATTTAGGTCAGTCAGTAATTAAAAAAGGCAGGGCTCTTAAATCACTTCGTACTATAAATACACCTTGGTGTTTTATTTGTTCTAAAGGTGGAGATTTAATTTGCTGTGAAACGTGTCCCACCAGTGTTCATACTGATTGTTTAACTGTAAATTTATTGGAGGACGATACTTTCATATGTGAAGATTGCGAAACAGGGCGCTTTCCTTTATATGATGAAATTGTTTGGGTTAAATTAGGTGCATATAGATGGTGGCCTGCAGTTATTTTGTTTCCTAACGAAATTCCTGAAAATATAAAGAGCCTGCCGCATAATAAAGGGGAGTTTGTTGTTAAATTTTTTGGCACATATGATCATTATTGGGTCAGTAGAGGTAGAGTGTTTCTTTTCCAAGAAGGAGACAAAGGACATCACAGTCCAACAAAAAAACGTGTTGATAATTTGTTTAAAAAATCAATCGAAGAGGCAACGGCTGCACATCATGCCAAGAAAGGTATTTAAACTTTTAGTTTTAAAATACTTTTAAATATTTAAAAATGTTTCAGTTTTTAAATCAAATCGTGAGGCTGAAATACGAAATTATATGAAACCGCCTCCATATGTTAAGGTAAAAGTTAACAAGCCAGTTGGAAATGCTCGTTTATTCGATGGTAATGTTAGCAATACAACACCCTGCGAATGCAATCCTAATCAAATGAATCCATGTGGTCCAGATAGCGATTGTTTAAATCGGTACAGTTGAAATAAAAATTTTAAATATTCACCTTAAATGTTTTAACATTTTAGATTATTACTAACCGAATGTGATCCAAATGTATGTCCAGCTAAAGAAAGATGCAATAATCAAAGATTTGAAAAACGACAATATCCTCCACTAGTGCCATATAAAACGCAGGCTAGAGGCTGGGGTTTAAAATCACTTGCTCCAATTAGTAAGGGTGAATTTGTTATAGAGTATGTTGGTGAAATAATTGATGATCAGGAATATCAAAGGAGAATTTTTAAAATGCATGAACAGAAGGATGAAAATTATTATTTTTTAACCATCGATAAGGATCGCATTATTGATGCTGGACCAAAAGGTTTGTCTTCACATCATTTGCAAACAATTTTGAAATTTAGTCATTGCTGTTTATACATTATAGATGGATCACTTTAATATCTAAATTTATTAGTACAATTTAATTAATAAATTGGAAATTTTTGGCTACTGTGTGTTCCCAGATGGACTGCAAAAGAGGAAAAACTTTTTTGTCGTTGATTACAAAAATTTTTGCTTGTTTCAAAACTGCCAAAATTTTTTATAAAATGGTGATAACCACCAATAGAGCGAAAATCTTAAAACGCACCCTTTTTTCATTAGAAAAAACGACAAGTCAGAAATTTAGCGTAAAATCACATTAGCTTATATGAAACAATAGTTTTGTTATTTAAATTTTATTTGTGATTCCTTATAACTGTAAAGTGTAATACATACTGCATCATTAATTTGCTTGGATTATGTAAACTGAATTGTATAAAGTTTACTCCGTATAATTGAAATTATTATGTTTGTACACATAAATAAAATATTAGTTACATGTTTCTGTTTACATTATTTGAATAAATAATGCCTTTATTTTTTATATGAGGTAATGTGATATCATAAATACATTGTTTAAGTTTTTTGCATTGTTGGTAATATCACATTTTTGAAAAATATTGGGATTTTGAAATAAGTGAACGATATTATAACGAATGACATTTTGCTGCAAAGTAAATAGTAAAGAAGTTTTCCTCTTTTGCAGTCCATCTGGAGCACTATAAACTAAATCATTCCTTGTCTGTTAGATATGTAATGCTTCCAAATGATTAGCTAATTTATTAACTCATGATATGTAAGATGATAAATTAATGCTATATTTCCCATTGATAGAGTATAATTTAAAACAAAATCGCAAGTGTTTTTACAGGGTGTCCCAAAAATAATCAGTATCACAAAAACTGTGTACAACTTTACCTGTAGAGCAAAATTTTCTTATATATTTTTTTCAAAAACAGTTTTTAAATTTTGAAAATTTAAATGATATAATTTGCTTTAAATATAATCCTGTACAAAATAAATGGAATTATGAATTGAACGATAGTAAAAATATAATATTTTTTGAGATGCTAATAAAAGTTCTTTGGTCTTGGTATTTTCTTTGAAATAACTTAAAATAATTTTGGGTAGGTCGTTACACTTTAATATTTCATTTTTAAAAATGCTGATTGTTCTTTATTGTTTAATTGTTTCATGCTACTTGCTACCAAAATTATTTGCTAAAAACACAAGAATCTAAATTATTTTATCTTAAATATCAGACATGAAATTAATGCCATTTATTATCTTTTAAAATTTATAATGTGTTCTGTTTAACAGTAAAACAAAATATTAATTCTCTTTATGGCAACCTATAACAATATTATTCCCTAAAATTACTATTGTAGAAAAAAGAACAACTAGAAAATACATTTTTTATTTATTTGTTTTATGTTGGAAAAATTATTTTTAAATATTTTGCTTACCTGTTAAATTTGCAGACAGGATGTTGAGAAACATTGTTCTAAAATATGTCAGGTGAAATAGTATAAAATCCTTTTAACTTTATCTTCTAGAATAAATATTTTTAAAAACAAATATGTTCCATACTTCAAGATATGCTGATGAGTAATACTATACATTAAGGGCAACGCTATTACTATTCGACATTGAATTTGCACCAGAGTTGGACTTAATATTATAATTTTTAATATTTCGCAAACTATTTTTTTGAAAAAAAATTTTTCCTATAGGCCATATACACCGTTTTCATGATACCGCTTATTTTTAGGACACCCTGTATATGTAAAAATGAAAAATTCAAACCTCTTCAAATTTTGTGTATTCAATAATATAAAAATTAAAAGATGTTACAGGGTGTAGACAGCTCACTAAGGCAATGAAATATAACAAAAATAAAAAATGGTCACAAATATCACAAAAAAGTTGCAAAATAAGAAATTCTTGTAAAAGTGTGGGAAACTTCACCTGGTGAAATATTTCTGAATTGTAATGCACTATTTTTTGAATGTAAAAGTCATGATTTATGACTATTGAGTGAAAGGAATAAGTATAGCCAGTATAGCAGATATTTACTTCTTGTGCTTAGAGAATTTTAAAAGTATGATTTAATTGTTAAGACCAGGAATGTATTTCTGTCCCCAAAAAGTTGTGAAATTGATTTTTAGAAACTGTAGGTATCACGCTGTGTTGACATGTTTTGATCCCCAGTGGAATTGCTCCCAAATGTATAATATTATTAATATACTCTGTAAGGCACATAAAAATGAGAATGGATTATATTTTAAATATGTTATAAAAAAGACAATAATTACAGGTAATCTTGCACGTTTTATGAATCATTGCTGCCAGCCAAACTGTGAAACGCAAAAGTGGACAGTAAATGGTGATACACGTGTTGGTTTATTTGCATTGGAAGACATTTCTGCAGATTCAGAGATTACTTTTAATTATAATTTAGAATGCATAGGGAAAGAGAAAAAAATTTGTCGGTGTGGTGCTTCTAATTGTAGCGGTTTCATAGGTGTTAAAGCTAAACAGGTAACTACTTTTTATTTGTTAATATTTGTATATTAAAACAAAGTATTGTAGGATGAATCTCTAAAGAAGCAAAAGAAAAATAATCAAGTTAAGAAAAAGAGAACCACAATATCACATTCTTCTAAGAATGAAGATCCTTGTTTTATTTGTAATGAGTATGGTGATGTTGGTGCATGCCATAATAAAATTTGTTCTAAATCTTATCATTTACAATGTGTTAATTTAAAAGTTTGGCCTGAAGGTATATAAAATACTATCCAATGTGTTTGTATGTAATTGTTAATTTTAGGGAAATGGGTATGTTCATGGCATAATTGTAACATATGCACGAAGCGCACAATTCGTTGTTGTGCTAAATGTATAAATTCTTACTGCCCAGTACACTCAGATGGTAACGTGCGTTATGATAAATTATTGGGATTTCTGTGTTCCGAACACGATCCTGTTAGTAATTATTTAAAATAGTGAAACAAAATTTTATTTAATCTTTTTGCAGATGAAAGAATCTCAAGTACTTACTAATGAAAATGTAAATTTAAATAAATCAAAAAGTCTTGCTGCTTTAACAGGAGAAACAGATGTAACATCAACCACACCAGATGAGATTCCCCAGAATCCTGAAGTTGAAAATATAAAAGTCCCTGACAAGAATTTAGTTGAGGAAAAAGGAGAATTGATGTTAGACGATTCTATTACTTCAACTCCCATAAAAAAATACATTAAGGAAACTAATACCAGCACCGATAGTGATGCAATAAATAATATTGCAGAAATTCCAAAGAAAAACATTCCAAATAAACGAAAAATGGTGCCATTAAGGAAAAAACGAAGAAGTGAAAGATATAGAAAAAGTTCTGGGAATAGTGCAAAAAAACCAAAGTTATCTAATGAAGATAACGATAAATTAATAGTAAAACCAAAACCTAATTTTGCAACTCCGAAATTGTTAAATGTGTCGATTCAAAATGAAGTAAAATTATTAAGATCGGTTCCCGCGAGACATTTAAGAACTACTAGAAATAGTACTCCTTCAAACATTGAGCTTAAAAGGTTTTTAACACAACAGAATGAGTTAGATAAAGATTTACCTATTAGAAAGAGATCAAGACCAAGATGCGAAGTTACTTTATAAAGTTATAAATATATATATATATATATAAGATTTCTACATTTAATTTTAAATTTTAAGTATACTTATATTTGTTGTTCTTGGAATTTTTAAGAACTATTACATATGTATAGAATTCAATTTTGGATACAGTAGTGTGAAGTTTCTATAAAATAAGATTTTAGTTGTACATAGTTTATCAAAACATACAAATTTATTATTTTTTTTAATTTTAAATTATTTACATAGAAATATTAGTAATTTGAAATAGATTGCTTTAAAAATTATACTCAGGTAGACTAAGCCGATGGATCTTAATTCCTGAAATAAAAGTAGCATGTTTGTACTGCAAATATATTGTGGACATTTTTTTAATTTTAATATAGATACGTTACCTGAACATGGTAAAAATAATAAATTTGTTTAGTATACCTTTAATATGATTTCTTAATATCTTATTAAACAAATATCAAATTTTATTTTTTCCTTTCTACCATCGCCTCGAAAATAATATACATTTAAAATTCTATTCCAAAAAGTTGATTAGTGGTGATCACCACATTATTAATTTTATTTTCTGAATTTTATGAGGTTAATTTTATCTTCAGGCAAAATCACTAAGAAATGAATATATTATTTTTTTTATCATAGAATTAATTGTACATATGGCATTTAAAATAAATAATACATAAAATGTTACACAACCAAAATATTTTGCGAAATTTTTTTATCTAGTGGATGGTCTTTCTAGAGTTTTGTTTTTTCTAGAAACATTTTATGTGCTGACACAATGTTAATGTAGTGTTTTATTTAAATAAAAGAAAAGTGTGTAGTAAAGTTTTATTTTAAAATTATATTACAGGGATGGTTAAACTGTAGGTTGCAAAAATGTTATATCAATTATATTCATGAAGGATGCCAAAATATGATGCAAAAAATTTAAATTGTTGGTACAAACAAGTTTAAATTGACCTATTAGGACAGCTAAAGAGTTCCAAAACAACATGGAAGTTATTACTTCTGTTATTAAAGTACAGGGTTGCTTTAAATACTTACAAAATAAAGGGGCAACCTTTGTAACGACTTCAGTTTAATTATCTATAAACCATCTGCTAGAGATTCTTTATTAGTTTTAGTGGGTTCATTGCAGTTAAATATAAGACAATGTGATCTTACAATCTTATTTATTATGGGTGCCAGAATTTGCAATGATCGCAAATTCAAGATAGTAAATTTAAAAATTAGGCAAGACTGCAACATTCAAATTCACCTACTTAGATGTTGTTTCGCATGATCTTGTATACATGCTAAGAAAGAAAACAATTTGGAATAATTACAAATTTCATAAACTTTTGTTTTACAAACAACTGGAATTTTACTTGTCAGGATTTATGATTTTATTGTATGTTATAGATTGTAAATTACAAAAGAAACTAATTTTACAAATGATCTTTTGTCTTATTAGATAATCCCAATTATTTGGAACTTCTTGAAATGTCACATCCATCTATCAAATTCATTAATCTGCCGGCTTTTGATGTATGCTGTAAGAAAATATATACATAGTAACAGTTCATACAAGAGTTGATAAATTTTGGAATCAATTAGTCCATTGTCAATCAATTTAAGCAATTGTTATCAATTATTAATATTTTATTTTTTATTGTTCGTATTTAAAACATTTTTATTGGCTGTGAATTGTGTTAAGATTATTTGATTTCATTCTTAAATCTGTTAGATTTCAGTTATGGACAATTCCAAGGATATGTAAGTTATCTTAGTCATTAAAAACATAACCTCGAAAAACAAAAATATTTTTTATAAATAGAATCATAATATTCAATTTACTGTTGAAACAGAAGATTGTTCAATTAGATAGACTTTTTTTGGATAGTAAAATAATACATAGATCACATTTATTGTTTTTTCCTTAGATTGATATACGAAACCTATATATTAGATCGATTTATTAAACAAAGACGTAACATGCTCTAGGTTTATAAAATGCATTGCTTAAATTAACTGTTGTGCTTACAATTAGTTAAAAATTTGAATTACTTATTAAAACTTTCTTTGAATTATTGGTTGCCCTAAAGCTTTGCTGAACATTCTTCTATTTAAAAAAAATCCTCTACAGTAGTTAATCATACATCTATCGTACAACATCCACTTTCCTGCAATAAAGATTTTAAAAATTTATTGAAGCATATTAACAACTGAATTAACTATCACTATCAATAAACTTTAATCCATGACTTAATCTACATTATTTTAAATTAGTCATAAGTATAACGTCGGCTAAAATACTTAACAATACTTGTTATGTTATATGTGTAGGTTTTACGAAGAACTTTATGAACGAAGGAAAGAAATAACTGACAACAACTGCGGCTTAACGAAGGAAAAGCACTATGCTCTTACCGAGGAATTAAAAGGTGTTAAACTCGTCACAAGAAGAACTCCAAGAATGCATTAACTCCTGAAACTTATGACGTATTGTCTGTTTAGGGAATGGATAAACTGATTGTGCCTATTAAAAGTGTACATTAGTACTATGAGTAAATACGCTATCTTTTTGTTAAAATAATCTACATGATTTAATTTGAAAGATGGGACGATGGCTCATTTGATACTTTAATGTCTTAACAAGACGATGATGCAAAGTGTTTTTAATTTGTAAATACATGTTTAATTACTTTCAAGTGAATGTAGTTGCTACCTTAAAATTAAGATATCTTTGCGTCATTGTCTAGTCAATGATATAAGGAAGGAAATCAAGTTTCAATAAAAAGTTAAATTCGCTTAATTAATTAAAAATCAGTACATAATGATATGCAAGCTAGGTGCGATTTTAAAGAAACAAGTAGAAATAGACAACCCACTTTACACATTTACAATACTACCTGGAGGGGTTTGCAAATCCATTGACAAAGCTACAAAATTAAACGTAATACAATAAAATGCATAAAATAATTCCTCCATTTAAAGGACAAAAGAAATTAAATTAATAATATAGTTAAAATAATAAAAAATTAAAAGGACTAGGAATAATTCAAATAAAAGCGTATGATAAAATGAAATAAAACTAATCTTACACCTAAAAATTAATTAATTAATTAATAACAGAGACAATGACATTTTCAAAGAATCAAAGGCTAATTAGGTACTAAATTCAAATATATATTAGAAAATGTAAGCAAAACTATTGTTTTGTTTTCACGGCTAAGAGTTTGGGATGCGGAAATAATTAAAATATGTAATCTGTTAATTAAAAATCTCACGAAAAGAAAAGACGCGTGACACGTAACCGTGGCGAACAAAATTGATTGTAATAAATTTAATTAAGTATTTTTAATTATTAATCAACTTAAAAATTTGCCAATTTTAGCCAAATAACGGGTTTAAATTAATTTCGGATTTAAATTAATTTCAATTATTTAAAAACAATCGACAATTGTTTTGTCGGCGCAAATTAATTTTAGGTCAATTAAAATTTCGTTAAAGACATATCATGTGTTCGGCAAATGAAAACTTTCTTCTAATTGATTCGTACAAACTCTAGCTAACTATTTTAAAAGAAAAAGCATTGGCTGCTTTTTGTGCCTCCGTCCATTATCGCACTTCTTCTGAACTTTGTTAGCGGCCATAACTGCATGTTTAGGAACTAGTCCGGCAAAATATTACTAAAAATAGTAATTTTTGTGATTTATAGTTGATACACATGCTATAAATTGTCAATAGCTAATTCTTCCAATATTGTGTACTATTTTCTATATCGTAAATAATGGAAAATAATGTTGTTTTTACCTTTTATTAGCAAATATATATTTTCAGTAAGTACTTACATATTAATTACTACTATTACCAATCATGCCATTCCCTTAGTGGGGGTAGGCAAAACCCAATAACAAGCCTCCACCCTCACAACCACTGCATGCACTCATACACCAATACCCTCTCACTATCACCACAACTCCCAGCACTCTATAGTATCCACACTATTACCCACCAATCCTACTATCACCCATTCACTACTTTTCTCCATTCCTTTCTGTCCTTACACACTTCTTTTGTTTGCATTAAATTCATACAACGTTTTTGGCAAGCTCTCCTATTCTTTGCCTTGTTCAATTATCTCGCTACCCAACTTCAGCTGACATATTTCCTTTTCATCTTTCCTATTGAAAAGTATTACCTTTGTTTTGCCACTATTGATTTTCAGATCGATTCTTTCACTCACTTCTGCAAATTTATTCAACATTTGGCTCATGCTTTTAGCTATTAGTACTGCATCATCTGCATACATCAACACTTTTACATCTTCGTTGCCTATATTTATACCACTCAAGTCCTCACATGCATTTATCCATAAATATATTAAACAACAAAGGAGACATCACACATCCTAGTCTCACACCTTGCTCAATTTCAAAGTACTCACTAACCGCACTGTTTGCGCTCACACACACTCTGCTTTCATTGCATTCAGTAGTTCTCCCTTTACACCATGCTCTGTCAGAGTTGCCCATAACTTGCATCTATTCATACTGTCACACGCTTTCTCTAAATCCACAAAATGTACAATACATTTTCTCATTAACATGCAAACACTACTCGGCCACATGCTGCAGATTAAACATTTAATCCACGGACCCTTGTCCAGGCATGAACCCACCCTGTACATCCCATATCTTCCTTTCAGTATTTATGCAAACTCTGTCAATTATAATTCTACCAAACACCTTCCCAGCTACACTT
>JAHWXV010647129.1:0-33545 GCA_024586415.1 Phrixothrix hirtus
GGGGGATTTGTAACTTTTTCTTTTTAATTATCGGTAATTTATCGAATTTAGATTTATTAACTTAAATTAATTAATTTACGCCTTTGAATTGTTGGGTCTTTCTTTGTGAAATCCATAAAATTTGGTTATAAAATAAAAACAATAATGTAACATTTTAACTAAGTGCGCCCCTGCGTTTTGCGAATACGTGTAGATAAGGCGCTACGAAACGAATTTTAATGCCAGTGTTTAGAAGGGCGTTGATTTTGGAACGTCGTCTAAAGCTCCGCAATGAGAATCTGATTATGGTGTGACATTGGTTATTAGTCTACTTTCTTTTGGTTCACTTTGTGCTGTATTATGCGTTACTATGGGTAAGATTGTTTCAAATTTGTTTATGTCATAATTAATTTCCATCATTAATTATAGCAACTAATAGCGGTTGGATTTAATAAACATGGTTGTTTTAAATATGTAAACGTTAAAATGAAGTACTAGTTATTATCATCTGCCGCTTTATTATTGGAAAATTCAATTAATAAAACAAATTAGTCTTGGAGATATGTATTTTGGGTAATTCCGTCAAGTCGTCGTGCAATCGTGGCCTTTATGGTATAAAACCATATCTGGTAATCCACATGGGCTGAGGCTGTTCTTTTCTGTGTGTCAGGTAGGATCGTACTGCAACCCTTCGGTTGTTTGCGCTGCAAAAGGGAATGTGGTTTGACGCGGCGTATCTCAGTAAAAATTAACCGGATAGGGGCATGGGCGGCTTTGCTGCGCTGGTTTTAGCTCTTGTCCACAACTCGCAAATGGTACCTATAGGAAGGGATAGAAAACATACCTGTAAGGGCGTCAGTCGTATGTACCTTCCTACCTCGTACGTACACCCCACACGACAAAACATAAGACGGCCTCTGAGTCCTGGAGTTGATCCAACCTAAAGAAAAGTTGGGTTCTTGGAACAATAAATGAAATGCAGCTGAAGTACAACAAAGCATACGTTTATTACCGCGAGCGAGTTCGGCAATAACAATCAAAAAAGAAATAAATAACAAAAGTTACTAAAATTAAGTTTTAAACTTTTATCCCTTTCGGAACACCAAAATGACAAACAAGGTTATTGACTTTTACCTTAACGGGATCTAGGTCATCCGATATTTATAAGTGGTAAGTAATTTATGTTACGATTAACATTCCGAAAAATAAAATACCGTAGAATAGTCGAAAGCAAAACACAAACTACTTCTCTTCTTTAACACTTATCAATGCAGAAATTAATTTTACAAACAAAATAGTAATCAAAATTACAGTGCACAACCTAGTAGCGTTAGTTAGATATCATATAACATTAAAGGCGTTATAGAAGAAGAATTAATTGAAATGTGTTATCGATATTCCAACATTATAACTTGACAGGTGCTACAAGTTGCAAATTTCAAGAGTCATATATTGTAGTTACACATAAGAAAGTGCAATATTAAAAAAAAAGTGATTCAAAATATAGCTTACATAAATTCTGTACCTTTTACTTTTGTCAAAACATTCAAATAACTAATTGCAAAAACAGTAACTGAACTTTCGTCCTAAAAATTTCGTTTGCAAAAGAAATTGTTAAGATCACATCTTGTATATAAGTATAATCTGCTAAAAATTTAGACAGCCTTAAGATAAATTCTATTGCATAAATTGTGCGTATAAAACTCAACCAAGCAATTTTGTTTTCATTCAACAAACTACTCTAACATTTATTTGCAATTTAATTCAATTTCTATCGATGAAGGTATAAATTTAAAAGGTAGCAGGAAACATTATTTGAAAGATTCTATTCAAAGTCATAATTGAGGTAATAAATTTTCATTCCTGTAAGTAAATAATTTCTCGTTACGTTAGTTTCAAAATGCAAGAAACATCAATCGGTAACATGCTTTTCTGTTAACGTAAAAGGTTGAAGGTCTAGCTTCTATTAACATGTGAGGATTGAAATTTTGACAGCTAACAAAGACGAGCCTAACCTAGAATCCGTGTAATAGAGCGGCGTGGACAACCTCAGTCCATGTGGATTGCCAGATGCGGTTCTATACGATGAAAGCCACGACTCCACTGCGCCTTGACGGAATTACCCAAATACATATCGCCAAGACTAATTTGTTTTGATAATTGAATTTTCCAATAAGAAAGCAGTAGATGAAAATAACTAGTACTTCTTTTTAACAATTACGAATTTGGAACAATCATGTTTATTAAATCCAATAGGTACTAGTTACTACAATTAATGATGGAAATTAATTATAACATACACAAATTTTAAACAATCTTACCCGTAATAACGCAAAATACAGCACAAAGAAAACTAAAAGAAAGTAGACTAATAACCAATGTAACACACCATAATTAGATTCTTAGTGCGCAGATTTAGACGACGTTCCAAAATCAACGGCCTTCTAAACACCGGCATTAAAATTCGTTTCGCTTTTCGTGGCACCGTATCTACACATATTCCTAAAAACGCAGGGGCGCACTTATAGGAAATGTTACGTTATTGTTTTTATTTTATAACCAAATTTTATTGATTTCACAACGAAATACTCAACAATTCAAAGGCGTAAATTAATTAATTTAATTTAACAAATCTAAATTGGATAAATTTTCCAATTTAGGAAGAAGACGACTTCAAAAGTTATTTCCCACAAAAACAGCTTGGTAGACGATTCATATTAATCCATCTACTTGTGATGAACCGCTTTCAAAAGTAATTGTCTTTAAGTAAAACTAAGATGGCAATAAAGTGTCATATAAAATGCATGCGACAGTATCTCTGATAATATAGTATGTTTCCCAGAAGTCTTGGAATCAACTCTTGCCTTATATTTGGCAAGGTAAGTCTTTCTTTGTGCCACACACATGTTAAAGTTAAAACAAAGAACAGATAACCAACAGATATAATTTTTATTGGTTGCTACAAATTACTACTAAATTTGTATTTCATATTTATTAAACTTGAAAATGTTCATACAAGAACAAAAGATATTTATTGTGTAAAGTTATTTTCATAATGGCTACACGTATGGAAAATTGTGAAAGGCAGTACGATATCAACAATTGCATAGCTTAATTTAGACTACCGTTACCTTTGACTATATTTAACGAGAATGAGTTTAAAAGGCAAGTGTTACGATCAGTTGATTATTTCCGCGGTATTGAGAGTATTAATCATAGACCAAAAAGTGGGAGATTTCGTTCTGAGAACTAAAATGTTATAAATAATGTTAAAAATGCAATACAAAGAATACCTACCACTTCAATTAAAAGACTTACACAACTGGTAGATATAAAACATACCACTACTTTTTCAAGATCTTCCTAAACATTCATATAAGTTGCAAATGTACCAAGAACTTGTATCACCAGATTACAATAAAAGGTTGGCTTATTGTCAGTGGTACAATAAAAATACGTATAACGATGTTTTAAATTTAACATTCTTTTCAAACGAGGCTAGGTTTCACTTGGATGGATATTTGAATACTCGGAACATGCGTATGTGGAGTTTTGATAACCTACTCCTTTGCATATAGCTAAAATGGGCGTGGTTAGCAATGTCATGGCAAAGAACTATCGATCCAGTATTTTTTGAAGATAATGTAAATGGTGCTACTTATAGAGATGTTATTTTGCGACAATTTATTAATGAACTTCATGATGATAAACTCCAAAATAGCTTCTTCCAACAGCATTCTGCTATACTGCTCGTTGGCCACAAAACAATAAATTATCTGCACGAGTTCTTCAGCGATAGGTTAATAAGCAAAGACAGATTTCCATAATGTTCTTGTGATCTACATGAGTTGGATTTCTTTATTTTTCCATACCTAAAAAATTCTGTATTCAGGGATTCAGTGCACACAAGATCTAAAAACAACATAATAGGAAGACATGAAGAAATAAATGACAGAATATTACAAAACGTGTTTGATAATATGAAATTCCCCATAAATGTGTGTATTAGGGTAAACGGGCAGCACATTTAATACTTGCTATAATTTTTAAGTTTTCGTTAATTTTATTTTTTCCAGAGCACTCACTATAAAAAATAGCAATATATAACACACATACCCTCAAACGCACCCACTGGTTAGACTGGTTAGACTAGTTAGATCAATATTCATTTAACCCAATTTTAATACTTTCTACTACTAGAATCAGCGAAATTTGGTTATTTGATTAATGCTATACTCTTCTAGATACGACATGTTACCTTCATTTTAGAGCCAAGCTAGATTACAAGACCTCTGACATAGACGTTAGTATTTACACGACAAAATAGTGAGTTAAAGTCATAGGATAATGATGATTTGCAAAAGGAAAACAAATTGAAGGACAAGAATGAAGGACGAAAAGTTAATGTTCTAATTGCAGATCACTCAAATATATAAAAAATATTAAGTGATATCAATGATTCCCACAGGCATGTGAACTTCCACAATGCAAACTGGAACTATCTAGTTCCTGCTGCCGTTGTTGTACCATTTTATATTGAAATCATTTTTAAGAGAAGACGTCTATCAATGATAGATACGTTGTAGTTACAAACGAGAATGAAAATTATAAAAGTATGTTTTTTTAACAAACAAACAATTGGGCAAAAATATGTAGTAATGGGAATAGAAAATATGGAGCCTTTGTAGTCAAACGAGCGGCAAGAGGATCGGTTCGTGATAAAATTAAGAGAGCAAATAAGAAAAAAATTGTTAATACTTGGACAAATTTCTATTATTCAGTAACTAAGTAAATTCAAGAAAGGCCCAGTGCTCAAGTCATCGTCTACAATCATTTTAGGGAAAGAACAGATTACTATTAATTCGTTACACCTATGAACATAAGATGCGTCAAATTCGCTCTAAATTCAAAAAATTAATTTTCAGACAAGTCATCTTGTGAAACGAACACAGTGTGAAAATTGAACTCTAAAATTCTGCTACTACAATAGAAAGGTAAGTTTGCAAATCAAATAAATATACTCAAATTTGCGAGTGGCGGGAAACGTGAAATTACTAAGATATTCAATTACATATTTAAGAAATTTGATTTATTGAACTCTATATAAAGGTGTACAGTTCGAGTATTCATTGAGTAATTACTATATTAAAACCCAGGTTAAATACAGCTTATCACCTTTATCTAGACAATGTTAGTTAATTCTTTTGTATTAGAATAAACCTTTTAGTAACAAATATTTTGTTTTCTGTAAATATAGAATTCCCTTCCTGTAAACTGATAACGTCTAAGCCGTAAATCAAATATATTTAGCATCATTTAATTTAATTAATCAGTGTAATTCTTTTATTGCTCTCTATTATTTTATTGTTTTATTTAATGTGGCACATGCAAATGATACAATTTTTATCGCGTATGTAATAAATAATTTTTTAACTGACATTGGTGTTTGTTCGAAAAAAATAACAAAACCTGATTTTAACAATAAACCTTTAACAGGTGAAAGGTAGATTACTGTATTAGTTGTAAGTGTATTTAAGCTGCAAGCTAGACCTACTGCAAACGAAGTTAGTTGACCGTTGAGCGCAAATGAAATGAATAGATTTCCGGCAGGTCAACCAAGTAATTGTAATAAATCAATTATACAATTACGACCAACAAACAATTAAAACTAAATAAAAACGGAAATGGTAGCATTAATTTTTATACTATTAGGCCACATTCTCCAATAAATGCCCTTATTAAAGAGGAACCTTGGTAGAAGTTTGTCGAAGAAAAAAGAAAAGAGCAGCTATAATTGGTGTCACTGCTGTAAACTTGAAACGAGTAGAGCAAAACAGTGCTACTTCGTGAAAAGGTAATATAAATTCTTTGGAACCAACTTTTCCAGAAATAACGTCTAAACAATTGACATCGGGGAATCCCAAATATGCCCGTTAAAGATCATACCAGGTGAAAAAAAATTTGAAAAACCAATGCCTCTGTTTGTATGACCTGCAAGTACAAATGGAAGATGTTTTACGTTCAGTTGAAAACCGCAGAAATCTACTGGAACATAATGTTAAGTAACATCCACGCTGGAACATGATATTAGGCAGCATCCACTCTTATTAAGGTAACGCAGACGAGTGCGCAACCGAATATTACTTTAATGTGTTTAGTAATTTCCATATTAAGTTTCGGTTGTTACACAACAAAATTTTAAGCATAAAACACTTTTTAAATTAAAATGACAAGATAAGATCTGAATGTAATGGATAAACAATGCAAAAATGTTACTAATTTATTAAATTATTCAATTTTATGCTAATTGTAAATGACCCTACTTGTAGCAATAATCGCATTGATAATATTTTTAATAAGTTTACTACGTTTAACTGAACATTCAAGTGTTGCTATTAACTTCAGTATAAGCTTAATAAAATCCATAAATCGCGTAGAACCTTTTAAATTATATAACTATTTAAATGATTTCAGATAGAATTTTATTAACAGGTGAACAAAGAATTTTGTAAGGTCTTTGAAATAACTGTAATAACAATATGCAATCTATTTCGCTCTAACGTTAACGAATTTAATAAGGACGTAATGGTAATGAGAAATATTGCACTCCTACTACCTGATCTGCCAACTCATTCGGAAAATAAACTTATATACATACATAATATTAGTTTGTACACATCTAAACTAGTAGATTTTAAGTAAAGTACTAATCATAATTATTTGAACAACTCTAACAACAGATGTAAAGCTGCATGGAGCGTTGCCAATTCCTTTAAAAAAAATAATAACGATTTTCCTTCTACTAAACATAATAATTTAGCACCTAGAAACTTATGAGTTTTTTAAAAATATGTCTCAATTATTAATTTAACAATTGCAGTTCTGGCTGTAATATCGCCAGCAGTTTTATGGATTTGTGTCCAAATGCTAATAGTACTACATTTAAATCTATGCAGGGCAATATATGTGAAGTTTGCATTGTCATTGGTAAATTAAAATTTATAGTAATCAATCTAAATTTCGTTTATCGCCTAAAATCATCGAACCATCATCAAATTTATCTGTGTCTTTGAGTAGCAAGTGTAAAACACCGATTACACTTGCAGTAAATTTTAATTTACAGGGGTGACATGCAGCAAATTATAAGAGCACGCGCTTAAATAAAACTTATTACTTTGCGCTTTATATTCGGTTGTGGGTAATAAGGTTAATTCTATAGCAATTCAAACTGGCTGTAAACCCGTTGTTCAATACTGTTGAAACTTGGTATGTTTGCTACGCATGCGGGTAAACGACTATATTCCAAATTCTACATAGATATATTCATTGCTTAGCGAGATATAATACTTTAAAGTTTCAGTTTTTTAAATTAATCAGACTCGCTATACTATGAGAGAATTTAGTAATTATTAGAAATTTATTTAGTAACTCGGAAACTATAACAAATATCAGTTAAAAGTGACAGGGTACTATTATAGCCCTTTTATAATAATTACAACTATCTATAAATGAACTTTTTAAGACAACCAAGAAGTTCCCTATAAACTAATAAAATAGATAAAATTACTTGCTTAAGAAGGCAAAATCTTCCCAATTAAGGAACTTCTTCAATATGAGGCAGTGGAATAATTTTAATAAATTATTTTTATCGACGTTGGGCTACACAACCAATTGTATAAACAGGGAATTATCAATTTTTTCCATATTTGAGTAAAGCTTCTTTTATGAGTTTACTAAGTTTATTGATATGTCTTGAGTACATGCTTGTTCTTTTCCAAATCAAGGTGTACAATTTTGTGAATTATGCCAACTGCAATTAAAATAGTGTATACTTTCTGGATCTTCAATAACGCATGCTATATCTGTTTAGACAGTATATCAAAATGCAAAATTTCTACTCCAAATACGGTAGGAAATAAGGAGGGAAGCTTCTAATAATGCTCCCTAATTCCTTAGAGGACGAGACTTTGACTGTTCCGAGAAGGTAATCTCTCGACAAGCTGCATGCTGAATTGACTACTCTAAACCGGCTTCGAGGCTCCGTCCCAATCTTTTAGTCTTTTTTAAATATTTTGATTGAAATTTTGCAGTATACGAGTAAGAAAACCATGATTTCAAGCATAAAACCGGTAAATTATGTTCAATAAGTTCCACTCTAGTAGTTGAGGCCCATTGATTGAACTAAGCTTCATCTTTTTTAGCCTCACCTAATTTTGTTTGCAAAAATTTCATGTCAGTATAATGTACATTTGTAATCCTCTAGTAAGAATATCAACATTAGTCTAAAATAATACAATTAGAGAAATCACTTCATGGGTTACTCCAAGAAGTTGTTCTTTTAGTGAACTTAAACCACCTTCAGCACAATTTGCGCATGCGAATGCGCTTTTCCATTTTCTTCAACTATAACGCAATAACCTAAAAAAAGCAGCGCCTCGCAGATTCTCAAAACTAAATAACTTGGCGTCCAATTTGTAAAGAAGTCACCACCGAAGAAGCAAACCCTCTATAGCTTTAAATAAGTCAACCAAAAGACGTAAATGATAGAAGTTTTTCATTTGTTCTGAGCAATTGGCGAACATATAAAAACCATCAACATACATTACTACCCTATGGCTGTTAGTACAGTCTAATAGAAGTTTTATGTTTTGATTTATATCGCATGCACCAGTGAGCACGATCCGTTTAAAATGCAGTTACGTAACTTATAATCTTATAACTTGGTTTAGTAAAAATGGTGCTTATAAATGTAAAACATATCGAGTATTCAACTTAATTCATAAAGAAGTACCTTACTTTCTCTTACCGTAGAAGAGAAAGTATCATTTTTCTCCAAAATTTTCTATATCGCAAATTTAGTAAACGTACACGTTTTCGAGCCCACCGAGTCCGAAAACCTGTTTTTTTAAAATTAGTCCGTTGGCATTGATATGTATGAGTGCGTGCGTGTGTGAGTGTGCGTGTGTGTGCATGTGATTCTGCCTGTGTGTTTATATGTTAACAGGATATCTCGAAAACAGGAAGGACTAGATAAAAAACATTTTATGTTTATGTTTGTATCTATCTGGAGACACAACTTCAATGTTTTGACTAGAATGAGGTAATCAGAAGTGACCCTCCACTCTTGTCATTTTTTGGTTCTTTACTATTTTGTCTCAAACGACTCTAAAGATTTTTTTAAGAACTGGAGAAGTTTCTTACAACTATGATGCACAAACTAATCGGCTTTTCTGAAAAAAATCGTGGAAATGAATTATCGGGAAAACTCACTGAAGTTACGTAGTATTTTGCGTGATAAGTACTTTAGATGGATGACCGTTGCAATTATCGTTCTTAATATAAACGCAAATAGTAGTTACATCATTTGTGGACATTACTTGCATGTCTATAATGTGAGGATGTCGTGTACAGTTTTACACCAAACCTTTACTTACTAATGAGAAAAATCGCCGTTACAATTGTTTTTATATTTTATAGTATAGATATTTACTTGTCTCTATAAAAAATGTCATCAAAATTAACCCGCTGTCACGCATTGAAGCAAATTCCTGAATCGGGAACGCGTAGTTTCTAGAAAACTTCCTGGTTGACTTGAAATGCACAATTTATGGTTATTTAAATCCCTGGAAAGAGGTCTATAAGATAACTTGTTTGTTTGGAACTGATATTTATTATAGTTTGGGAGTTATCAGACGAATTGTCAGTAAGCACTAAAATTTCTCATAGTCATGCGATTCCGTCTAAATGAAAACTTTCTAGCGTTGTCTCGCAGTAAATAATAAAGATATTTAAGTGAAATTGCGAATAGATTAGTCACCCAGCAGACAAAATTTCATTAAGGTTATAGAATGTAGGGTATATAACTTCTTATTTCTGTCCGTTTGGCATACAATGAACGTAGAGGAAAATCAAACAAAGGTATGGTAATGCTAAAACTAGTGTATAAAACTATCTCTAAAAGAGTATTAAATTCCAAAGAATTTTTAAATAATTTATGTATTACCCTCCTGTCACTATTTGGCGATTGATATTTAGCCTTTCTCTTAACGTTTGAGTGATATGTCATGGACAAACTATTAATTTGAAATTGCAGTACGGATATGGTAAGCAAAGTAAGAAACTTGGTTGGTGTAATCTATTTTATAAAAAAAATGAAAGCCGGTTGATACTTATTTTGAATGCACTCGAAACTAAATTATGGAAATTGATAATATAGAGGAATGATCAATCACTAAATACCTGCTTTTACAAGAGTTCAATGGTAACGAAATTTACGAAGATATATTTAAAACACTTGGCACTCTCTACCCTAACCGTAAAAAAGTGAACTGTATTTTTCAAGAGAAGTAAATTTTCAGTTGAAGGTGATAAGAGATCTGGAATACCAATATTTGTGTCTACCCCGGAAAATATTGATGCAGTTTACAACATGATATCAGAAGGTTGAATTGAGATGAAACATATATCTGAGATAATATGCATATTAAAATAACATATATAACACACAATTAACTTCGATTTGGTTATGGAAAGAAGTTTTACCCTACGCATTCCTATGCATTTCAATGCGGATCAAAAACGGTATAGAGTAGAAGCATCGTGTTCAATTTGCGCCTGGTTTGAAGAAGTTACTGATTTATGAACCATGCTGTTATGATACATTAAACTTGGCTACATTTTGATGCCTCAGATATGAAACCACAGGTGATGGAATGAAGGTACGCTAGTTTTCTAGGGCTTAAGAAGCAGAAATCTGCTGTAAACGCTTTTACCTCAGATTCTTGGGATTCTTGTGGAGTAGTTGTTGTTAGTTACTATGGTAAGGGTAAACAACAACTACCGAATACTATGCCAGCTTATTAGAGGTTTTATGAGAAATAATTAAGAGAAAAATATACATTGATTTGACCACAGGTGACTTATTTTCACTTGACAATACGCCCGCACGCAGGTCATGTATTACAGCGTATACCATTAATCACTTAAAATTGAAACTGCTTGAATATCCCTCTTTCATCAAGATCTTACACGCTTGGACTATTATCTGCTACTTCAAATGAAAAACGTTTGAAGAAAATGCAAACTTTCTTCGAACGAGGACGAAATAATAACAGCTCTAGGTAAGTCATTTTCAGAGCAAGAAGAATTTTTTTCTAAGAGATTTACAAATGTTACAAGATCAGTATACTGGGTGTATTACTTTGAAAAGGGGAATGCACTGAATAAAAAAACATCCTCGTTTTCAAACTATTTCTTCTACCTAACGAGGTAAGTAATTGCCAGTAGGCTCTCGTATGGGATTATAAATTAATTCTGTTACAAATAAAATAAACAATGACAGAGAGGAAGTACGCATCAGATGGGAAAAGTGTTTGTTATAGGTTTTGTTCGAAAAAGTTTTTAGGTTTTCAAGTTTTGTTTGACCCGAGACCCTGTATAGCCAACTTGGATCTACAAATCCAATTTTCAATTACGAGAAACTGGCAATTTGTTAAATAATCGAAATTAAAGCTCAGTGATATTTCCAAATGTGTACGCGTTGTTACTTAAACTATTATATGTTTCAATTAATTGCCACGAAATTGTGTAGATAGGAGGTCGATAAAAATCATCATTTTACCATTGAGGTACGAGACCAGTATTCATTTATAATTAAATTGTAGGTCCATATTTTTAAGTACTACATTCAACTATCAAAAGTTCTTCGAATTTTTGCAGAACGAGCTCTCTAATTTGTTGGAAAATTTTCCATTGCGCTTAAGAAGAAGCGTGTTTTCCAGATAGATGGTGCCCCAGTACATACCAGTTTATAATTAAGGAACTTATTATATAATTTATTTCCCTAAAAATGGATAGATCATTTTCCCAATGTACCACGATCACCTGGTCTACTAAGACCTTACACCATGCGACTTTGTTTTAGGGAAATTTTGGAAGAATGAAGCCTATAAACACCTTCCGTTTATAAATATAGACTACCTTGAAGGTGCAACAAGGAATTATGTAACCCAAATTTGACTGGAAGTGTTATTAAGGCTACTCATGGAAATGCACGATCGAACTGTTTTATGCATTAAACGTGAAAGAGGACATGTTGAAACGTAACTTGTCGTTATTCCTTTTATATTCTTAATACTATTTTCCTTATTATAACTGACATAATAAATAAATGAATTATGTTATGACTATCTTTGCAACAATGTTACCTTGCATAGCTGTTTACAACACTTACCAAAAACCCCACGTAAATTATAATTTCCCAAATTTATATGCATTTTTTGGATAAAATTCACGTTTTTGAATCATAATAGCACAAAATTTCAAATTATATTGTTATATTTGCATTTTAAATAGCCGTGCACCAAAAGCGTGAAAAATCGGAATATTACAACTTATAAATTTGAAAATTAAGCAATTAAGATAAAATATTATTGTTTTACGTGATCTTTGAATACAAACGTGTGCAGTTAAGGTGTTAATTAAAGATAAATTATCATTAGTAGTGAAATACAGCGGAAATTTCGAAAATTTTATTTTCTGCTATATACTGGAGAAGTAAATTTCTTTTTCACGCTGAGCACCAAAGTTAGTGATAATTAATTGAAATATATAAAAGTTTATCTGAAAAAGCGCTTAATTTTGGAAATATCTGTGATTTTTAATTTCAATCATTTAAAGTATCGCCATCTTCTCGTGATTGAAAATTGGTTTGGTAGATCCAACTTAGCTATTTGAAGTTTCTGATCAGATAAACTTGTTAGCCTAAACATTTTTTTAAGAAAATTTATAACAAACATTTTTCCATTTGATGCGTATTTTCTTTCTAGTTGTATGTTATAACATAATAAAATAAAAATCGAATGTATCCATCCAAGAAATATTTAATGACGTTTCAGACTCGATATAGTTGGAATAAAGAAATTGATAAAGGGTTTAGACAACGGGCTATTTTAAAATCATAACAAGCAATTTAGTCAAACTTTCGCTCTTTGAGAACGTAGAGGGTAAGTTTAGTATGTCAGCACTTCTATGTTTAGTTTCCGTTCTAAAAGTTGCCGAAACGCATATACATAGGCTTTATTACTATACAGGCATGCCGATATTTGACCACTAACAACTGTCATCTATTATTTTGTGTGCCCCCTTATTTTTAATTGGAAGTAAACTAAAAATGACATTGATAAGGTTTCCAATCAAAGAAAACCTCTTCCGTTAAAGTAATTGTTAAATTCCTTAGTTTTCTCAAAGATGAATAAAACTGCAGTCGATACTGTATTTAGCAAAAAATTATAAAGTACTCTGGTTGATACTGATTGAAAATTTATTTCGATGTGCCAAAACTTGTACAATCACAGGGTGGGGGTGGGAACAAGAAATTATAATTACGAACAGTGGAACTTGAAAGAACTTATATTTTCATACAGTAATTGCCATCAAAACGTAGAAATCGTACCATTTATCTCCCGAATAAGTTCACAGTTACGTCTTGAAGTTAAAGTCCTGTAGGTGGGCCTCCTTCTGATACTAAAAGATTGTAATAAAAGTACTTAATGCTGAAAACTTGTTAACGTCTTAATCACAAACGTGTAACTGTTTAAGAGCGTTAAAGGTGCATAAATTCAGCTAAAGATTGAATATCACCTACCTCCCCCTCCCCTAAGGTTTCTGATAATCAAAATTAATTGTACCTGTATTGAATCAATCTGACATAGGTAATATGATTTTACGATTATTGATACACAATATGTCCAATAACTACCCTAAATCCTAATAAAATACTAAGTTCTACCAAATACATTTGCTAAGCAAATTAAAATTGTAAATTTGACAAAGGTTCCAAAATCAGCATTTATAGTATAGAATACCGCTTCTTAATCTTCTTGATACTCGGAACCACTTCGTAATGGCCAATTTTGTCGTGAATCCCCTGACTTGTTTCAATAGTATGTTTTTACTGCACTGCAAAATACGTAAATTTCGTGGAACTTCTGAGTGAGCTACGCGCAACCTCAGTGTTCCACGGAAAACAATTTAAGAAACGCAGCCGTAGAATATTACTGGATTTGCCACTTTACCATTTTACCCTAAATTAAATTAAAATTAGGATATATACAATAGTTATATGTATAAGATGATGTTCAAAAGTGCAATCTTTTGGCTTAAAATACATTCAATACATTCTTATTAAATATAAAATAAATGGATAATTTATAATAACCGCGTAATACAATACTTGTTAGCATTCTTGTAAGCAACTTCACACAAAATAGTTATCAAAAATGTGTTGTTTACTTAACATACCAGGTAAAAATTCAAAGATGAACTATTTTCCATAAAAGTGTGACTATGAATGCATGATGACATTTACCTTGAAGAATCATCGTTGGGACAGCTACCACAAACTCTTGCGGTCCTACGGGATATTTAGGATTATCCGAGGTGACCGTGGGATAAATATACGGGTTCTAAAATTCGAGAATAAAATTCTCTGAAGAACAATTTCGATGAATTTTCTTAACTGTTGAACATGATTTTGCGTATACACAAATCTAGTGCTTATTGTATCTTGGCGTAACTGACGAGAGTACTGCATACTTCAAACAGAATTCGATAATAATAACTTCACAAATTTTGCGTTAATCTATATTTTTCAGTTATATATGTTTTTAACAAAACTCCTTACCAGAATTCATAGGCATTCTACTGTCTGGCTTCAACCGTTGACAGGACGAATACCTTAAAAATTACATGTGCGCGTCTTGTAGACACCGTAAAATGCGTAAATCGACCGAAATACTATTTTAGTGTCAACCGAGCAGTTTTATTGTATTAAAGTTAACAAATGTACATATTCTTTCTCTATTTTAAGGATATAACTTAAATTAAGCAAAAGCAACTGTTAAATTTGTTATATAAAATTATAACGCAAATTATTCAATGTTAATATAGAAGAATATTTAAATGACTCCGTTAAATTGATGTATAAATAAACAAGAATACAGGGTAGTTCCAAATAATTAAATGATGTTTTTAAAATTAAGCTTGGGAAACCAATAAGCTTCACAACAGGTACACTATGCTATAAAGAACAACGTTGATATTATTTTAGTAAAATTGAAAAATAATTTTCACACCTAGGTCTGCTGTTATCTTTCTGTACGTTTGGTTGATTTTAGTTGTTGTCAATGCCGAATGCTATATTCATACGAAATTATTATCATTAAAGCACGGTAGTAGTTAATTTATTTTTACTTATTTATCTACTGATAACTAAAACATCATTTAATAACTTTAAATCAATATTTTTCAAACATATATGTTTATGTGCAAAATAACTCTTTGATAGATTATGTATAGGGTGTCTTGAACATACGGTGCATTATTTAACACACTTGTACACGGGCTCCTAACAGATCTGTGAGAATTTTTAATCTAAATAGAGAAATATTTTTCGTTAATTTTTGTGTAAAAAGCTGTAATTAATACTGGTCTGACTATACTGTGGTATGAAGCAGGACTAAAAACATTAATATCAGTTTGTTTCAGTTTATTAAATATCATATTACATTAACTTTATAAAGTTCATGGTCATTAGTTGTTTTAACAAAAAATAATAGAACGCATTTTTCTAAATCGCCTGCATTTGCTTGTTTCCATAAAATTTTTATTAATTATAAATTATTTATGGTTTATTGCTAAAAAAGTTATTTGTTCAATATCTAAAATTGATATAAGTTTCAATTTTAGTATCTACGTATAAAATTAAAGCCTATTTGATTTACAATAATTTCTATAGAATATATGTATTACTGTATACAAATTACGTGAAATTTATATGAAACCTATTTTGATGTTGCAATATTTTTGCAAAACTTAGATTATATACAACGCAATTGTTTGCATATATTAGTCAAAATACAATTTACGTTTAAAAAGACGGTGATTTGAACTTTCATTAGATTAACACAGAGTTTGTTTATAAATGGTGTGCAAAATTTAGTATCCTATTAAAATGGGT
Source organism: Phrixothrix hirtus (assembly GCA_024586415.1). Lineage (NCBI taxonomy): Eukaryota > Metazoa > Arthropoda > Insecta > Coleoptera > Phengodidae > Phrixothrix > Phrixothrix hirtus. The sequence goes on from JAHWXV010647129.1 coordinate 15,998, forward strand.
TAAAATGACGTAGAACATATTTAAAAGTGGTAGTTATTTAGTTATTTATAAAAATTTTTTCTTTTTAATAACACAAACGTACCAAAATGGTATGTATTGATTAAAGAAATTGTAAATTTGTACTGTTAAAATATAAATACAAACTGTAATTATCATGTCAATAGGTGTTTAATAATCAACTGAGAACATTCAGTAATGGTGCTTTAAAATCATATGCTTCAGGCAGTGGCTAAAGACTCATAGTCAGCTAGGTGTTCCTTGTTGGTATACTAAGTTAAAAAGCAGCGACGAACTCTAAGCTTTAATTGCAAATATTTCGAAAACTATGCAATTTAGCCACATGGTTCATATACGTTTTCTGGCGTGCAAGCCAAGATGCAGCTGTTGTTAACGTAACGCATCTTATTTGCTAGACACTCTGTATAACATCCTAAAATTAATAATTTTCTATCAAATGTGAAATTTTGTACATAAAATACTATATACTACATGCACAGAAATTATAGTCTATGCAAAGAAGTATATTTAAACTCATAACTAGGTATTTTACTAAGCTTAATATCAAAATTAAAAACCACCGCAATTAATTATATATAATGTAGCCTTCACGTTAGAATCCTCAAAATTGTTTTTTTAAGAAGTTGAATAAGACATGAATTTGAAATAACTTGTAATATAAAATTAGTTAATAAGTAATGAAATCACACATTTAGAAAATCCACTAATTGTAAAATAAAAACGATACATCTCTTAGAATTTTGATAGGATTCTTTGACGTGACGACCTCCATTGCAATGAAAAGCTTCGTCATAGCGAATTTTCATTCATTTGAATGGTTGACTGTTTGATAGTTATTTGTGAGACACGAGGATAGAATGACGTCTTTCTTAATAGTAATAATGCATCATTGCTGAGCAGAGTAAACGACAGTATTATTTCAATCAAGCAAAAGTAAATTCTACTGCAACGCAACACATAACATTTTTGATTAAAATTCAATTTAAGAAATATAAATCAAAATTGGATGCTATAACATCGCGCAGTGCATTTTTTACATGCTTAAGTTATGGTAACCTTATAATTAGGATTTTCTACACCATAACTTATTTTAATCTCCAGTAAACTTCAATTTTACACCTTAATTTTAATCCCGTAAGTATAAAATAACTTTTATAGGCTTAATTTGTTCTTAATTTTAATTATACTTTATAACCTATATTATTGTTTTGAAGGAAGTACGCTGTTGTACATTATAGATGCATGTCGGCACTGTCGTGTTTAGAAATCGGCTCAAGTCAATTTACACAGACTAGTACAAATGGATAAAATATTTATGTATCGCTTATGAATTATTTCTTAGAAGTTATTTCAAGAGCACTCTAACTCCACGGCTCCTAACACAACTAATAAGTATGTTTATGTTATAAATATCCACTCGCAAATATTTTAAGGCGATTAGTGTGTTCACTCATAAAGTGAAAATACGTGTTATCAGAAATGTGTGCGTCACTTTATTAGGTTGTCAATTTTGGTCAATTTGAGCTAGACATAGACCAAAATGGAATGTTGATTCCACTCTGTCAAAAATAAATTTCAATGTCAAGAATATCTCAGTAGACATTATTGTTTTAAATTAACTTTAGTGCACGTTACATATATGTAGGTTTCGGAGCAAAAATAATAATGAAGGTTCACAGATAAATATCTACAGTTACCATTTCATCCTTAAATGTCTTTTTACTTTAACAACTCTCCGAATAATTGCAATTAAAACACGCAAGGATATTCTTTCAATTGAATTTTCTCCCATGTATGTGTCTATTCACAAAATCAACTAATTGTGAACGAATTAATTTAAAATGCTTGTGTGCTACGAATTTTTGGAGAAAGTAATTTACGCTATAGACTAGGACGAAGTTATAAATGAAATTCTTTATGTTATTAATTCTGTATTTACTAAATGATTAATGAGCATGGATTTAATTGTACTGAAAGTCTTGTATTATCTATGTTTTTAGAATAATATCAACTACCATCTTAAATTATTTTGTTGTTGGCCTTTCTCTATATATTAACATATGTTTAAATTAGCTTTCAAGAAATTTCATTCGTGAAATGATAACATGAATTTACCTGAATTATATAGTTAACAATAAGATTAAATTCACTATCAAACTCCTACACTCTGTTCTATAGATACTTTAAAAACTTGTTTACCAGAACATTAAAGATTACCGATAATTCGCTCATTTTAAAAATATTTTTTAATTTGAAGTTCAAATGAGCTTCAATGTTGAATATTAATATAAAATGAACAGAACTATGTAATACGCTAATACTATTTAGCTTTAACCATCATTCTTCACTAACCGAATCCCTTTTAAATCACCCACCGATTCTTTATGTTATTAATTCTGTATTTACCATAACATAATATGTAGTACTAGTCTTGATCCAATGCAATACCAAAAGTCCTCAACAATTTATAAGATTTTTAAAATTTTTTTATTCAACCCAAAATCTAATATTTTTATTCCTTTACGGAAACACAAGGGCAAGTAGTGTGTTAATTATATGGGCTATCTGTTCATTTTCCGGCTTTGTCCTGTATTGAGTGAACGTTTCCTGTGCAGTTTTATGCGTGAAATGTAATGACAAAATGGTTGAGTAGAAGTTAAAATTCTAACTTCTTGTACCCTTTGATATTTCAATTAGCCCGATTTGACTGTACTAATATAGATCAAAATTGTTCAATTTAGTACATAGTGAGATTGCATGAACTCAAGGGTGACACCACTGGAATAGAATAAGAAAGAATATACATTTAGCACAAAAAAATTTGTAACGTGTTGCTGAATTTTTAAAATAAATTTTTGTCTGCTTTAGTGCCTTGTTTTAAATCTAAATTGGTTTCATGTTTAAAATCTAGAAATCTGTTACTCCCCATTACTTAAATTCAACTTTTCGTGTATATATTTATATTTGAATTCTGTTGTGATTATATGCATTTACATATCGTCATAATTAAGTTAACCCTGTTAAGTAAGATTTATGAAGTTTTACAGGAGAGACAAAAACAATATAATTTTAAATTAGGAAATTTTTAACAACAATATTTGTCACTAATAAATGTATTTCACTTTCTCTTAATAATTAATTTAAATTAAAACTAAAATAATCTATTTCGTTAGAGTATTAGTGAAAAATTTATTCCTTTATACCACAAGACAGTTTTAGTTTGTCATTGTTAGCACATAGTATTATACAAAAAATAAACAATATTGGTATTACGAAGAAATTCTTTATTTAGTCCAGTAATACAATTTCAAAACAAAAGTTACAATCAGAAACAAAACATTTATGATTTTTATTCACTCCTACGTGGATCATAAAATAGGTGATATTCAAGCGGTAGAACCGATTTAATTTCTTGTAACTGTGAAAATTTAAGCTTGGCGATTTTTCTGGATGCACTGTATAGTGGCGCTACCGGTATTAATTGTTTAATAGGACGTTTTTGCGGTAAATCTGCCCAGTCATCTGGATGTCTGGTTTTATGGCGAATAATCACAGATGGTAGATATTGTAATGCCCGAATATCTACAGCAGAAGGATCACCGACTTTTTGTACAGGGCAAATTGACATAACATTGTTTGGCTGATTCTCGTAAACCATAAAAAGGGTATTATCAACTTGAATGACGTTATAAGGTTTCTTTGACCGTGTAGTCCTCATCCTACTTACATAGTCACCTGGACTGTATATGGGAGGCCTAGGCAATGCTATCAATGTGGAGTGAACCTTATCTGCCTCCATCATTGTATGGCCTTTTTCCAAGATAATCTGTTCAATTCCAATTTTATGTTTTATAGGCAGATTGGACAATTCTGAGGAATGTACTTGATTACTGTTCTGATAATTGCAGCCATCAGATATTAGTACAATTTCCTTAAACTTATCAGCATTATTTTTAATAAAATCAGCTATGCAGGAAACTACTTCATTAAAAATGACTGCACCTTCGCCTTCGTGCCAGACGTTCCATTGTTCAGAACATAAATAGTAAAGTCGTGCACTTGTAATTTTTGAGAATAATATACTTTTGATACTAATAATTTTGGACTAAGGTGCACCACTGTAAGTCCATTGTTATAACTAGTTTTTTGTTACCAGCTTCATCCTCTGCTCTTTGTTTTGCATCTCTCATTTCTTGTTCCTTTTTTCTGTATTCCTCGTAAATTGTCTACTTTATATTGGTAACACTAATCACCTTGGTCTTTTCTTGCACAGTAAATAGAAATTTTTTGACTTTTAAGAATGTGGGTAAATGTCACTCATGCCACTATGACTTTATTGTTTTCTCCACGCCATGCAACATACATAGAGCGCATATGTAATTTGGAAGGAAATGATGATTCTACGTAAACTTTAGACGAACTGCTTCTGCAGTAATCGCTAGGCACTTTTGGAAGTATCTCTAACCATTCAAGCACCGATGTTGCCTTTTCTTCATTTCTTTCAATTAACGTGGATTCCATTTCTCTGTTTTCATCAACTTCCATGTGGAATCCAGAATTTATCCAACGACCAAATGTATCTCTTCCCAGAAAAACGACGGGTTCTAGGAAACATTTCAAAAGCATTAAACAACTGTTTCTTAAAATTTTTGTAATTATTTTATAAAAGTGTATCATAATATTATTAAGTCAGCGTTGTGCAAATATTTTGTTGCATGATGCTACAGTAATTCACATCTTTTAAATAGTAAAACCAGATGCAATACCTAAGAAACACGCCAAACTATAAATGAATTGATATAATTTTGTATCCAACTTCGACAAACATTTTGGACTGGCATGGGTAATGAATAGCCAGTTTTTATTGCGAAGAAAAATTACTATAAATTATATGTTATATTTATGTATATATATATATATATATATATATATATATATATATATAATAAAATTTTAATACGTCTTACATTTAAGTGATATTACAATACATTTAAATACTTGAAATATACAGTAAAAGTGAATTTTTTTAATTCAATCTCTGCTATTGCAATTTAGTGCAATTTTAAGAAATGTTTTAGGTAGTTTTATTTTATTTCTTAGGTCAAAGCAGATAAAATTGATTAATTTTAGGACTATATAAAATTTTTCCCAACATGGCCACTATTTTATACTGCGTATTTCTTTTTAATATGGCCGCATAGTAATGAAACATTTTAGTTGCAGTCACCGGTATTACATAACAATCAAGAAGGTTTAATGATTTTTATAAAACTCTATACTAGCTTTAATTTCTTTATGCAAACATTTTTACAGTGTTGTATTTTATAAGATGAAATCACATATTCTGTTTATGTATTTCGTTTTTCTTCTTTATTGGCAATACCTATAGTTAATAATAAAGTTTATATAATTTAAAATTCACTGTTAACATTTTGTGCTTACTCTTAAATGACAGTCAACTTTAAAGGATTTACTAATGACAATTGAACTCATTCACAGTAGACCACAAAATACCTTCGATAACGTATCTATTTCATCACAAAAGTGTCAATTTTTAAAAATATACAAATATTTTGGGTTAAAATATATAAAGTTTATATCAATAACGACGTACAATTTTATTGTACTATATGTTTGATGTGGTAAATTCCTAAAGTACTATCCTGTACGCAGTACCTAACTGTTCGAGATAAACGTTCGCTAGAAAGTTTTTAAAAGGAACTTGACCAAAATTAGTACCTGGGCTATGTTAGTAGATGACGGATTTATTTTATTCTGTAGGTGTCGACTTTTGTAGATGTACAAATATTTTAAGTTAAAATGAGAAATGTCCCATATTTTTATTCATCCATAAATACTAAATAAACAGATAACCAAGAAATAAACAAAATTGTGAAGCTGGAAAAGTTTAGGTTAAGTTTATTTTATAATGCTGTTTAGTGCAACATTTTGTGTTACATATTCTATTTTATTCGTTAACAGTGTTGTTGGGGTTTTAATGGTTTAACTACTTTCACCAATTATGAGATACTTATACAGCAAGTTTGAAAGCGAGTAATTTGTTGCATTTTCAAAATAATTTTATAAAAGATTTATAAAAACCTTATTGAGTTTCTTCAAGGCAACTAAGCATTAGTTACAAATAAATTTACTTTTATAAGTGAAAATGCCCTATAAGTGATCATATAAACATTACATAGCAACTCAATAATTGTTTCATAAAATATTCTATAATTTTGTTTTAACATCGCTCTGATGATCATTTTAAACAGTAATTCAGCTGCAAACAACAATACTATGATTTATTCAATTGTAATACAATCAAAAGCTACGTAAGGAGCGGCAACATAGCAATAATAAACCTGAATGGTCCTGTTACACTAAAATTATAAAACCAAATTACTAGCTGGGGTATTAGATGCGCCAATAAAATTTTCTTAAAACACAAGAATATAGACGGGTATTTATAGGATTGTTTCATTCTTTTCAACGTAGAATATTGAATATAGTTAGAAAGAGAATAGTAGTGCATGAACCATGTCATGTTTTTAAGATAAATACTGAATTATCAGCCGAACTTGTAAAACAGTCTATTGCAGCGGATGAAATTTCAAAAGAAACGTTTACTTTTACAACTAAAAACGCGAGGTTATTAGTTACCGATTTAGGTAAGAAACGCCAAAAAATTGGTTCAAATTAAATGTTAACGGTTGTATACTACAACGTCTAGATACATTTCAAGAACTTTTCATTCAGGCATTACGTATTAATTTAGATCAATGTACAGATAAAATATTCACGTATCTAAATGGTGGAACATTATTGGGCCTTCCTCGTGAAATTAAATTAAAAAAGGTAAGTGTAAATACGAGAAATCGAGATAATTGATGTTTTGCTTGGGCTATAGTTTCAGCTCTCTTTCCAGCAACTACAAATTGCAATTCTATTTCATATTATCCACACTATAAAGCGGTATCAAATGCTCAGGATGTAATTTTCCCTGTGGGTGTGAATTCGATGCAATTTAAGCATTTTTAAAAATAAATCCCACAATTTCACTTAACGTATATTATTTATCACGAAATAAGAATTAATATAATGTCATACCTCTATATATAGCTGACACACGTAAGATTACTCATATTAATTTATTATTAATTATCGATAAATATGTTAATGCCGAACAACAGAATATAAGCGATAATTCAGACATAGAGGAGGAAGAAGAATCTCAAACGCTTCAGGAAAAACTTACTAATAAAAAGAATTTATCCACAATTAAAAACTGATTATTGTGATATTAAAAATTTAAGTCAACTCGTAGGAAGCCACACAACTAATGTACACGCAAAAATCTATCTTTGTAGTCGCTTATATGTTAACTTTAGAATTATATTACCAAAAAGCCATGAAAAGATTCAATTTCGTAACTTTCAGAATAAATTGGTTACACCGTTTATGATTGATGCGGATTTTGAATGTTCAGTTAAAAATACTTCACCGCTCTTAGAATACAATTCAAGTAAACTGAAGAAACTTCAAAGTCGTGAAATCTGTAGTTCCGGATACTACATTTATAATAAATATAAACCTGAGATTTCTTATTATAAAGTTCATCATGGTGAAGATGCTTCAGAATGGTTCACTGAAGAATTAATTAGAATTTCATATGAACTACCTCCTTATTTTGATCAAGTAACACCAATGAACCCTTTAACATTGATTTAAAAGACAGAATTTCATTTAGCAACGGTTTGTCATATTTGTGAAGAAGTTTTCTAACCTGAAGAAAAACGAGTGAGGGATCATTGTCATTTTACAGGTGAACATAGAAGTCCGACACACAAATAGTGTAATTTGAATTATAAAATAAAAAGAATAGTGCCTGTACTATTTCATAGCTTATCTGTTTACAGTAATCACTTATTAATCGAAATTCTAGATAAGCATATTTCCGGAAATATAACCCTCGTTCAAAATCAAAGGAAAATTACAAATCTTTTACAATATGAATGCAAAATGGTATAAATATTAAATTCAGATTTATAGATTCATTCCGGTTTTTAAATAGTAGTTTAGAGAAACTAACTTCCTATTTAACATACGACAAGGTTTCAATTTTAAGACATGAATCCGCTACAGTAAACTAATATAACAACGACTAAATTCAATTACTTCTCTGCAAGGGTATTTATCCGTATGATTATTTAGATAATTGGAGTAAATTTAATGAAACAACTCTACCGCCTAAAGAGGCATTTTATGGTACCTTAAAATAGGCTCACATATCCAAAAATGATTATTAACCAGGATGTCGTGTATGGCAAGAATTTAAAGTAACAAATTTAACGGAATACTATTTGATTTATATGAAATGTGATGTAATGATCTTAGTTTCAATTTTTGAAAATTTTAGAGACATTTCTGATAATCGTTACAGTTTATATCCTTCCTACTATTTAACTATTCCGTCTTTTCCTTGGGATGCTGCTTTCGGGTATACAAAAGTTAAACTGGATTTATTAAATGATATTGATATGATATTATTTTTAAAAAGGCAATTAGAGGCGTTATTAGTGAGTGTATAAAGAGATATAGTGAAGCAAACAATTGTTATATGAAAGATTTGGATTCTGAAAAACCGAGCATGTTTTTAGGTTACTTTGATATCAATAATATGTATGGTCATGTAATGTGCTATTCTCTACCTGTTGGAAGTTTTAAGTGGCTTACTCAAGATGAAATTGCTAATATAACCATAATGAATATTCCAAAAGATTGTAATATAGGCTACATGTTTGAAGTAGACTTGCAATATCCGAAAGAATTGCATTCATTGCATAATCAGCTCACGTATTGTTGCGAACATCGTCAATTACCACAGGGAGGGAAGTATACAAAGCTGCTCTTAACGCTTTATCCTAAAGAAAAATATGTAGTTCACTATGTTAATTTGAAACAAGCTTTGGAAGCCGGTTTAAAATTAACTAAAATATATGGAGCAGTCAAATTTGAATAGTCAACTTGACTTAAAAAACATATTGCTTTTAATACAGCCTTAAGAGGTGCCATAACTGACATATTTGAACAAAATCATTGTAAATTGATGATAAATTCTTTATACGGTAAAACAATGGAATCTGTACGTAAATATAGAGACGTGAAACTCACGACGACCTGGGAGGGGAGATATGGAGCTTCTCGTTGTACTTGATTACATATATATGGCAACTGTACAATTTTTGATGACAATTTGGTGGCTAGTGAATTAAATAAAAATGAAATACTCTTTAATCATCCTTTTTATATTGGAGCGTCAATTTTAGATTTATTTAATACTCTCATATATGATTTTAATTATAATTTTACATTAAAAGCCTTTCCTTTCGGGAAAACCTCCTTATGTTATACCAACACCGATTCCCTTGTTTGTTCCCTAGAATGTCAGGATATATACATATTCATTAACGAAAATTTAAATAGATTTGATACGTCTAATTATGCCGTTGATATTTCATATGATATTCAGTTAGCGAATAAGAAAGTGTTAGGTAAAATGGAAGATGAACACGGAGGTCGAATATTTTTAAAATTAGTTGGTTTAAAAAGTAAGATGTGTAGTATGCAAGTAGAAGGATCTACTGAGTCAATTGAACAAATTTAGGGAATTGTGACTAATGTAGTAAAAAATGAAATAACCTTTAATGATTATTTAAATTATCTTCAAAGTTACGATCAAATAATTAAAGATCAATTTACTTTGAGATCCTTGAATCATTCCATTTACACTGTTAAACAAACAAAAATATCATTCTCACATGTAAATGATGAAGGCTAGTAGTTAAAGATCAATTTACTTTGAGATCTTTGAATCATTCCATTTACACTGTTAAACATGCAAAAACAGTATTCTCACATGTAAATGATAAACTCTCTACTTAATAGCAACATTAGCACACTCGCTTGGTGATATTTTGCTATATTAGACAACAAAAATGTTAATAGTTAACGATTTTTATTCAAGTTAAGGTAAATCCTATTTTCGTTTTAAATTCTAGAAACGTTCTAAAGTAAGAAATGAATAAATTTGAGAAGTAACTGTTAAAAAGTTCTAAGTAATTGAAATCCACCTAGAAAATCAGGTTACTTGTTTAATTGTTTGTATGTGTATGTGTATATGTACGCGGATGTTCATAATTTCTTATTTAATTGTACTACAATTTATGGATATTTAAAACGTGCAGCTGAACACGTCATTCAATTAATTATGCAACATTTGATTTTCATATTTTAGTTCTTATGATGATATTATTTGTAATCCTATAGTAGTAGTAATAAAATAAAAAACCATGTAACAACGACTTTAACAGAAAGAACTTAGATCTTTATTTAAATCCTTATTCCTATTATTTGAAATCAAACAAATAATGAGTAAGTTAGTTGGGAAGAACAGCAATAAACTAACCTGTCAAAACCTGTATATTTATGAGCGCAGGTACTCAGTGCAGGTGTTCAAATGAATAAAGCAAGAGGACGAGTTGTAAGTTAAATTGATAGAACACGTTATTCTTTAAGTTAATACTTCATTACTCACATGTCACGTGTTTGACTTAAAGCATGTAATATATAAAACGAAACTTTAACTAACTTAAAATATCTTCACAAGAATATATTGCAAATGGATTTTAGGTATCTGACGACGGTGATATTGTTCAAGTTACCCGTAAAATGGATGCAGTGAAACGTTTACGGCATCTTCTTTTATCGTCACAATTTTTAATGAATTCTGAATTGGAAAATATTGAGAACAAAAGGAATAGATGTATCCGTAGGAAGAAACCGTTAAAGATATATGAAGTATACGAATCATGCATTTAACTGTGCTATAAATTTATTGATGACTTTGATCATATCTCCAAATGCAATGCTCTAGCGAACCCAATTGGGGCTGATGACGAAAATGCTTTTATTAAATCATTAATTAGAGCAAGATTAGAAGATAAAATGTCGTTTGAATTAATGCCACATTTTGTGTTGTATATAATATAAATAGTTTTCTATACAGCTGAAGAAGTAGAATATTTGAGAGGGGTATGTGAATATTTTTATTTTAATTTTAAAACTTACTAGTTTTATGTATTCAGAGTTAAATTAAAGAATTCTAACGTTTATTTTCTCCTATCTACGCATGTGTCTGCCTTCTTTTAGTTTTCTTCTGTTAAGAATATAGTATAATACATGTGGTAGTGGCACTATTACCTTAGCATTAATAGAGTAAACAGTAACTGTAGATTTATATCTAACATTATATCTAGTATGGCTAATAAAGCTCGCTATATTATGTTCAAAGCTGAAAAAATTTAACTATGCGATAAAAAGACTGCTGTTGAATGACTTCGTCAATTAATACTAATGAAAGTGATTCTTACCGATTTTGAATCTGAATATGGATTTCATGGATTTAGTGATGAAGCTAACGTGAAATGCCGAGAAATATTCGTGAAGTTTGATAAGGGAATTAAGCTTTATAAAACTTTTCTTAACGATGAAATAGATGAATTAACTTTAATTCAAGGAGTTATTGTGGCAGATATCAGTGATGATCTTAAAGAACTGGAACCGTACTTTAACCTATCTGAATACTCTTTTACAGCAAACGATATATATAAATAAAATATAAATGTACATATCATTTGAACTTGTAAATTTTAATATAAAAGTAAGTAAGCGATGGTGTGTTGTATTTTATAGGAAATAAAACCCTATTTTCAGTATTTATGTGTATTTATTATTTATTGAGTAAAAATACAAATTATTTATTTTCTAAATAACATACTAAATCTGCTACATTGTAGTATAGATTTTATATTAGAATATCATCACTTTTAATCTGAGAAGGGTGCTTATAGCCAAGCCAATTTACAAATATTTCACTTGTCGCAGGTCTTCGTTTTAAAATTTTCTCAATAAGATATACATCAGAAAATTTCACTTTCTGTAATTCTTCAGTATAAAAACCTCCTAATATAGGTTAATTATCTATATCTTCTAGTTTATACATAAGAGGATTACTAATTTTTATTGAAGTTACACGAAATAATTCACTAGTCCAATTTGGTGCGTATCCTTTACCAAAGATTGTTCTGTATTTACTAATTCTTACAATATTACCCACTGTATAACGATGATTTGCATTAAAAGTTTTTAGATTTCCGTAAACATGATCGAGATTAGTTTTTGGGGTAGCTTCTACAGGTCTAAGATTAATGGTACGATGTTTTCGATTATTATATTCACTAATCACTTCAGATATAGTATTCAACCGTTTATAATTACCACGTAAACTAAATTTCTTATATAGAACATTATTTGAAGCTTTAACAGCGCTATAAGTTGAATTATAATTTATATCGTATGCATCCATTAACGAGGAAAATTTTTAATTACGAAATTCTTTTCCTACATCAGTCTGTAAATTCTTAGGTTTCCGATGTATTTTGTTAACACTATCATTTTGTAAAATAAATTTCATCGCATTTGTTACTGCTTCACACTCTTTGGATTTTAACGGTCTTGTCCATACAGATTTCGAAAAGCAATCAATTACCGCTAATATATATTTGTATCTCTTATTTCTCTTTGAATAAGGTAAGAATTCACCCAGATCAGCCTGCCATAAATGATTAAATCCTTTGATAACTGTGCGTCTTCTAGCAAAGCTTTTTCTAACAGGTCTCTGTAACTCGTTACAATTTGCTATTTATACGTTATTTTATGCTTCTAGTAAACCTATCTTGCAACGTTAATGATAGTTCCCTAATCTTTCCATTTTTATAATGTCAACTGTCAGTAACACCGTCATTCACAAGTTTTATAACATGATTTTTAAGTTTTTCAGTGTTATATTCTACAAACTTCGTTATGTCTGCACGTATCAAATTCTCGGTATGATTTATCTATCTCCAGTATGCAATCTGTAAATCTTTAGGTTTTTTATCCATACCAATGTTGACGGCCACCCGTATTTCCTCTTGTAAGGCATCCAACTTGCTTTCCAAACCCTTTTTCAAATCTACACCTGAAGAATGCACCAGCATCGTTATTGAATGTTCAAAATATCAATAGACGTCCTCATACTCGTATTTCATATTGCCAATACTTTGCTTGATTGATTTGGTTACATAAAGTTTATTTGTAATCCCTGAATCTTGCATCAGTTTTACAACATTAGTTAAAATTTTGTTTTGTAAATCATAATTACCGTGTTTAGTTAGTTTATGTCCAACACCTGCTACGCCTTTTACAGGTATTTTAAATGCACCATTATTCGAAATCCTACCGAAGTTATCAATCTCCATTATGAAACTGATTAGTAAATAGGAATTAAATTTTCTTTTATATTCATGACAATGTTACTCAGTCGTTTTAAAACAGATTCAATTCTTTAGATGTAGGCATTCTTGCAATATAGCCGGCTTCATACAATTCTTCCAGTATTGCTAAGATTTCATTTTGATGCGATGTATGTTCAGTAAGCTTTTCACTGCATAGTAATTGTAAATGGGCGATTAATTCATGTACATTATTCCAATATTTGTATTCAATATGTTTAAAGTTATTGATTTTAAATAATCGCTATAGTCTGTTGCCTCTGTCTTTCTTTTTTCTCTCTTTTCTATCCTTTTCAATCTCTTTTTGTAAGTACGTCTTCTAGTTTGTAAAATGTTAGCGGAGCTTCCCTCATTGTTATTACAAGTGTTAGAGCTGGTATTTGCTGCATGCTGTAATGATGATGACGATGCTGCTGCTTGCGTTCTTGAAATTTCATCAACATGATATAACGTACGGGACACAGTTTGCTTCAGTTGTTCATTTCGTTTTCTTGATTCCTCTAAAAGTGGTTTTATATCTTCCATTTTCTTTAAGCTATCTTTTGCTAATCGACCTCTTTCTCTTGCAATCTTGCTAGCTGAACGTAATACTGTAGGTGTTGAATGAAATTTTGGTGATGATAAATTAATAATGTCACTGTTAGGAGTTGAAGTTATTGATGGAATAGTAAAATCCTTTAGAAAACTGTTTGAACTTGATCGTGATGAATACTGATCGTTATCTTTTTCATATTCACTTGTGCCTGTGCATTCATCCTTTTCGTTTTCACTATCCGCTTTACTAGGCCCCACATCTCGTTTATTTGATACTCTTGACTCCTATCCAAGTTTAGATACTATTGTATTAAAAGTCTTTTTGATAGGATTATATTTTTGTTCTGCTAACATTTCAGTCATCAATTTATTCTTCTGTAAAGCTTTATATATACGTTTAACAGCTGCTTTCGCTTGAACTAATTTCTGTTTTAGAATACTTTCTTTTACAATAGCCGTAGTATTCATTGTATTACAGTTACACGGTTATTACTACACATTGAGCTTGTATTCTCTTCAGCCACTTATTTCACTACTTGAGTATTTACATATATTACTTTAATTTCTTACTCGCTTATACATATATATGATTGTAAATCTTTCCTATATCTACCCTGACTTAAATTAAAATCTTTATGTATTGAAAGAAATCCGTACTTGCCGGCATTCCCAGTCACATGATCCTCATAAATATGTTTTAAATTAAGATCATCTTGCTTAAACAGAGCTAGCATATTTACATTATCACGAATTGAACGCTTAGGAACTGATGCATAAGTCTGAGCAAGATAGAAACAGTCAACTCCATTATGACGACCCATAAGCCTTAATGTTATATGGCCTATCACAAGCTACATCGCCAAATATGAACATGGCATTAGGTTTTGCTAAACACGGTGATATTATGTTAGCATTTTCACTTATAGCTAATTGGTTTGAGAACTTGCTGTAATAATGTAATTGAATGGTTCTTTTTCCTGAATTACTCGGTCCTATTAATAAACTTCCAATTGTGTTACTTAGTAATTTACCGTGTTTCTTAAACTTTTTTCTATTAGTATCTTCATCCTCCATATTTAATTCAAAATCAGTAAAGATTCCTATTGCTTAACAATTTTCATTTCAAACCTTAGTAACAAATTCACAAGTAAAACTAGATACCAGTTTACATACGATAATAGAAACAGTTGTAATAATTTCAAATTTTATTGTTTGAACTTAAACACTGATACATAAAGTTATATTTGAAATAAATTTAACATGATATTGCATCCTAAAGCTTTTAATTTTAATTTGAATAAATAATTGAAAACATATTTAATATATGATTATATAATTTGGATTTCGTTTACTTCATTCGTCAGGGGACTGTACTGCACAATGTTGTCATGAATTATTAGACAATAAACCATTGAACCTTCTCCAAAGTTTTGATCCGTTTCCATTTATAATTTAATATCAATAGCTGAATTCTTCAACGTTTCATTTAGCTTAGAGCTGTCAATTAAAAAGATAGGGCAATGTTTAAATTGAGTATAATTAACTGTAGGAATGATAATTTCGTTATCGTAGCAGCGTGCATGAAAATTTAGATAATCGAGATAAGCTTGTGAATATTCATCTTCATTAAAGTCTAATCTCATGTATTCATAAGGATATTTTGCGGAATTTAGATGAAGAGTCAGATTTGTAATGTTAAGATGTTTAGATTTAGAGGCGTCTTCGCTCTGATTGGACTTTTGATTCTTTTGAAAACCAACTAGAATCCATCGCGGTTTTTGTAATCCATTTGAAGTTTTTATAGATAAAATATCGTTTTTAGTTTGCTTCAATGCAGGTATCTTGTACAGTTCCCATTGTCTAAAGGGCATTGAAATAATTGCACTTCTATTAAGCGATTAAAATAGTTTAACTTCCGATTAATTATTTAGAGTTATATGAGCAATTTTCCAGCAAATATTTGTTAATGTAATATTACAATTTACAGTTGTACTCTTGTAAGAATCTAGATGTGATCTCAACTAATAAAAATCAATTCCTGCTGCATGGAATGCATGCTATGGATATCTTCCCCTGATTATTTACTACGTGTTGTACTTGAGGTTGCTGTTGATTTTCTTGTGTTATGCATGCCTTTAATGCTAAAGTCTGATTATCACTCGGTGTGTATATTATATCAGCTTTGGTAGTACTTATTACGCCTGGTAATTGACATACGACTACTTCCTGTCCGGCAAGCTCATATCGAATTTCCCCAAACAGGAAACAGGGGAAGATATTTGTTAAAGTAAAAGCGTTGTTATCAGCAACTACTCCTGCTTTATCATTAACTTTAATTGATCCTTCTATATAAATGTAACTATTGTGTGTATCTGTTATCAAATCTTGACTTTGAATTTAAATCCTTATTTCGTCAGATAATCCATAGATTATAGAACGAAATGGTAATTAAGTGTGAGTTTCATATTTAATATTTGATTCATCAAAACGGACACTTTCAAAACTATTCAGATATACACTCATGTTTATTAATATTAGTTATAAACTTTTAAACCAATTGAAGCTAAAAACTGTTTTTCAGCCGAAGTTAGTCTCTCTCTTCTAAATTGATGTCTGTGTCGTTTTTTCTTTTTCTCCTTGTTTGTAATCCTTAGAGATTCTGTAGACGGTGCTATCTTATCAACTGCTAAGAAGCAATTGATTAGATTATTTGAATTCAATTCGTTATTACTAAATTTAATCCCCATCTTCTATTCTTGCATATGTTAATGTTCTTTCAATCCATATCTTACAGAGAACTTTTCGTTTCCAAAATCAATAAAGTCGCCTCTCTGATCAGTCACGTTTAATGTAATGTTACTTATATTGTTAGCGTTTACTTCCAAATATGACGAGTTAGCTGGTGCTTTATTTAATCTAAAACCTGGCGGAAAAGATATGTCAACCTCATTTAATGTTCGAAAAGTTTTACCGTTTCTATATGCACCTTTTATTATATTACATTCTACACATATGTTAGTATGCGCCAAGATTTGCACGTTCATATCAGAAAAATGTTCTAAATTAGGTTCTAATGTCTTTGAACTAAAACCTAGCAAGCGTGCTATACTTTCTGACTGTTCAAAATTGATGCAATATGTGCTTTCTATTACACATTGCAGAGTATTGTTATTAGTCATTAATTGAAAAACTTATTGAACATTAGGTTGCTTGTTGATGGGTTTATTCAAATATCTCTTAATGAATTCTTTTTGTAGATAGTTTTTAATTTCATCAATTTCCTAGCATTCGTGCGGTATGGAAATTTCCTTTAGCTTTTTCTTTGGTTTGCCACCTACTGTTGTCTCTTCTATATTATGTACATTATCATTGCCCTTAGTAATATTTCTAATAGAATTGCAACCGTAAAAACCAACTAGAGCTAAGACATATTGACAATTTGATGATAATTCGATTGGAGGATAAAACCCATAGCTTGCAGTGTTGTCTACACCTTCTAAACTCAATGTAATCGACATATTAACTAAGTCGTTTCTAGTAATTATCTCGTATTGTATATATATATATATATATATATATATATATATATATATATATATATATAT
>JAHWXV010647163.1:0-12753 GCA_024586415.1 Phrixothrix hirtus
GTAGTAGTGTTGTTGTAATTTACTTTCTACCAATACTCTAAATTTTACTAGTGGCGGTATCTAGTGAGATATTTTTAAAAACGCCCCTCTTAATGTACAATAGTTTTATTCACATTTTTTAATTAATTACGCAAGCGTAATATTTAAAAAACAGTATTTAGAATTTTTTCAATAATACGCTTCCGTAATTAATTAAAAATGTGAATCAAACTATTGTACATTAACTCATACTATTCCACAGGTCACTCCAGAATTATTTTTTAAAAATTTTAATTACAACTATTAAAAATTAATATTGGATTACTGCATTTTGGGTTACCTAATCTAGTGTAGAGGACCCTTAAAACAAAATAGTTATTTTGTCTGCGCGCATTGCAATGACAAGCAGTCAAATTATAATTACCGCCCTAGAAAACCTACACATCATTTAAATATAGGAAGCCTCGTTTAATATAAACACAAAGAAATGATAAGACTTGACGAATCTCAAATTCCAAACTAATAAAAATAAAATTAAATAACATCTTATTTACAAATTATGAAATTTATTACTTTTTTTATATGCTGAGCTGACAGATTATTGTATTACGAAATAGGCTTTAATAAATAAATTATTCCCAAATATTTAATTATAAAGCAGACAACTAAACAAATTTGAGTGCTTTTATGGTCTAAATGTTGTCGCCTAATCGTCCTACTACACCTAGTTGCTACCATTTTGTTTGGCTGAGGTTTCGTACAATTTTTAATCATCTATAAAATTGAGGAACCTGTTGTGATTGAAATTCTAACTAAGAAAATAAATTTACCAAAAGAAATAAACGCCCACATGTAGGCCGTTTATGGTTCAATCTGTTGGATCATAAAAAGCGATCAAGTTTTGATCAAAACGGCTTAAATAAGATCGAAAGTATTTAGACAATGGCTAGCGAATTCGGATTAATCAGCATGCCAAGTTTGTAAATAAATAAACAAATAATGAATCTGGATTACCATTCATGAACACTTATACATGTCTAAGTTTAGCGTGTGATGGGTTCCAGGAATGCCAATTTTCTTCAGCAAAAACCATGCATAGCGATTTCCCGGTAATCTTTGTAAAGATGAAGAAATTTGCAAACTGGATTTAAAGGAAAATGGAAAGTAAAATGTCTATTGAAATACTGCTTCTGCGTGGCAATGCTCCTGATCATAAAATCAACGTTGTCTAGGGTGTTTTGAAGGATCTGAATGTTTCAGAAGTTGAGCTCTGCCCTTCAGAATTCAAACTTAGCACTCTGTTGCTATTATCCGCTTTGAAAATTAAAGAATAAGTTGAGAGGATATAGAATTTCCAGTGATAAAAACTGAAATCGACAGTTAAAAACTTTTTTAAAATAGGGAAAAAATTTTTTAATCTGATGGCTTGCCTTCATTGATCAGTGAATATAGGATGTGTACTACTTAGAGTATACAATAATCGATTATTTTTGTTTATATCACTTTTTATCAAGTTGTCCTGGTATATATCTGTTGCAACATTCTAGTATAACTGACCGCTTTAAGAACATTGCGTAAGCTACAAACATGCCGCTGCCACGGCGTGTAATAGTGAGAAATTAAACTGAGTATTGATCTTCTTATACGGCTCATACAATGCTGTAAATCAACACTGCATTAACGTAGCAACTAGTAAGATCAGTTAAACGTAAGTAGAACATGGGCACCTATAATTGCCTTTTCCTGAAATTTCTGATGACTGTTCCGCACTTCAAAACGTTGCGGCACCACTAATTGCATCATAAATGATCTTTCAATATACAAAGCATATACAGGATGTTTCGAAATTTGTACTGTCACGACTTTTATATGTTCGTAGTTAGTAACGGTTTGAGTCATAACAATAACTAATTACCTCGACTAACTATTTCTAGTCGATCGGCCACAAATGCTCTTCGCTCAGCTGTAGAGTTTTAGGTTGAAGACTTTGATTGGTGGCTTTAATTGGTTTTGGGGGCGTAGATATGATTTTTCCTATAATTTGGGATCTGGGAATATATTACCTATTTGCGTAGATACTCTTATTTAACTACGGGAGCAATCATGGTCCCCTCGTTCTGATTAATTTAGTGCATTATGCTTACGATATCGTTCGTTTTCTATTTGTTTACATACGTACAATTGCTGATTTAATTATATTCGAATGGTATTTTAAAACATTTATTTTAAAAGCCTCAAAATTCATATTCTGTACAAATTCTATTTACAAACTTAGGTCTATGGGACATGGATTTATTATCTAATATTATTCTATACTTAATCATGCAATTTTAACCATGAATCGTGCTCTAACATGTATGTGTATCTTTGTGTAATGGAAAGAATGTAGATTATTGTATGGGATTTCAATATGTCTTGAGCTATCTATATTTTTAGAGGCTCTTGGGGGAATTAATATCATATAGGCTTCGAATAAAACAGTCCTTAAACCGTAATGATATCTTTAGGACCTAGGGATGCATTTATTTATATATTTCTCGGATGGGTGTCCTTAAAAACATATGCAGTAAACTGATAAACTCCCAGCGTTGTATAGCTTTAGAATAGGGGTCCGTAAAGATTGACGAACACTGTTAATAAAGGAACATATCGGAATATCAGATTATCAGGCTTTAGATAAGGATCCTAAAGCATGGAAACCTTTACGTGAAAAGCTAAGTTGGTATAATATCGAAAAGGAGTCCATAAATTATAAAAGCAGCAGGGGTTTTAGGAAAGGATATGTATACATACGGTTTAGAAGTTCCTATAAGTTCTCATAACTTCAGATAATTCGTGTAATTAAAGCAGAGAACGGTATAAGTTCCCTATTATTTTCTAAAAAAACATGTCCTTTTATCAAATTCTAGTTAATTAGATAAAAAACATTCCCACTCTTTAAATATTTTCAACAGTTTAAAACATCTTATGCCATCTATTAATTATTAATTCTAGGTACTTACAGAGTTTTATTTGTCTTAACTAGCACATTATATTTCTACCACTAGATGTCTACAGCTATCTTAAATAAAAATATTTACAATTTAAAAGTTTATTGTATTCCATGTTTATCTATCATTCCAGGAAATATTTTTCCTGCTATCTTTCTTAAGAATTTGACTCTTATTTATCTACACTTACAATTTATTTTCTAGAATGCTTTTATTTTGTAGGATTTTGAACAACTAATTATTTATTTAATTCATATTTATTTTTCATTGTTTACGAATTTTTAGTTAATACTGAATTCTATTATTATTAGCTATTCCTAATAATTTGATATATTGAAATTGGAATCTTAGAATGGGTAATAATGTAATATATTCGAAGTTCCTCGCAGTACTTTCTCAACATACAGGATATTTCAAAATTTTAAATGACAGAATAAGACGTAAATAAAAATGGTGGATCCAATCAAAATGGCGTATTTTCATCGACTATCTTGGATTTCTGGTGGGAAATCTAGGGAATTTAGGTGAGGTAATCTAATTTCGTTTGCCCGCCATGTTGAATTTTCGTCGGTCATCTTGAAATTCTAATGAGAAATCTAGGTATTTTTGGTGGGAAATCTAGTTAGGTTTATTATCCATCTTGGATTTTCGTCGGCCATCTTGAAATTCTAGTGAGAAATCTAGAAAGTTTTGTTGGGAAATCTAGTTTCGTTTGTCCGCCATTTTTGAGTTTTATCGGCGATCTTAGAATTCTAGTGGGAAATCTAGGTAATTTTAGCGGTGAAATCTAGTTACGTTTGTCCGCTATCTTATATTTTCGTCGATAATCTCGAAATTCTAGTGGAAAATTTAGGGGTTTTGGTGGAAATCTAGTTATATTTGTCTGCTATATTAGATGTGTACATCATCTTGGATTTTTAGCGACAATGAGTTTAGGGAAATCTAGTTATTTCTGGCAACCATCCTTAATTTTTAAGAATTTTTAACGTGTGATGATGTATTACAAATTTCTGGACAAAGTCTTGTGTATATTACCGTTAATATTTGAATTTGGGGAAATCTAGTTATTACGGCGGCCATATTTCATTTTCAGGGACTTTTTAAGTCGTGATAATGGATTACAAATATGCGGACGAAAGGTTGTGTATATTAGCGCTAGTTTACGAGTATTTATGATGATGACCTACAAATCTGCGGATGAAACGTTCTTAGATATTAATTTGTTTATTACAAATAGAATATAGGTGTATGGCATATGATGTTAATGTGAAATTTGCCCAAAAATTTGATGGTAGCGGTGATGTTTGAAAATATCCAGCCTAGAACCGTTTTGGAAATCGCTTTAACATTGATTTAAAACTAGATCATTGTTTAGGAATTTTTTACTGACATCACGTATACACATATACTTGCAAATGTTTACGTTTATGGCGCCATGTTTGAGTATAGTGTGAAATCTAGTTCTTTAGATAGGGATATTTGAATTTGGAGATTTTACCATATTTGTGATTATGGATTGCAAATTCACGCGAAACGTTGTTAGATATTAATTTTTTTAATTGCGAATAGAATGTAGGCGTGCGATATGTCGTTTTAATTTGAAATTTTCCCAGAAATCAGATGATAGCGATAGCTTTTCAAAATATCCAACCTAGCGCCGTTTTGGGAATTATTTTAACGTTGATATAAAAGCAAATCTTTATTTAGAAATTTTCCATAACGTCGCGTATACACATATACTTGTAAATGTTTATGTTTACATTTCTAGGCGCCATCTTTGAATCTAGTTCTTTTGGAGAGAATACTTGAATTTAGGGATTTTACCATATTTGTGAAGATGAATTACAAATTTGCTGGCGAAACGTAGCAATCGTTCATTACAAATAGAATATAGGCATGTAGTATATTATTATCTGAAATTTACTCAACAATCTGACGGTAGTGGTAATTTTACAAACCATTTAGCCTAGAGCCGTTTTGGCAATTATTATAATGATGATTTAAAAGTATTATTTTTAAAAATTATTTACTTATAAAAATTATAAGCCGTTTTTAATAAAAAACATATTCCTGATCATGGATTACAAATATGTGGACGAAACTTTGTGTATATTGGCTCTACCTTATGAGTATTCATGATGATGACTTACAAATTTGCGGATGAAACGTTGTTAGATATCAATTTGTTTATTATGAGTAGAAGATAGGTGTGTATTGCATTTATTGCGTCCTTAATTTTTAAAATTTGTGCAAATGCTTTAAAGGCCCTATTGTTCTTACATAATTGTGATTTTATTAAAAATGGACTATATTGTACAATTTAGGCCACTTACGTTTTCCTCAGAATTCCGAAACCTGACAACAATTCGGAACAAAGAAAATACAAAAATGTAAGTCATATCTGCCATCAACCAAATAATTACTTGTTACTATAGTTTTCCCTAGTTATTATAACTTCCTAAACTAATTTACCATTCCAGCATATGTAAATCAAGTAATAACTCAAACGTTAACTGAATGTTCTATTTTTATAATCGAGCTAGAGAATTAACCCTTATATTATACACAATCAGGAAGAGGGTTTTTAAACGAAATTAATATACAGTGACTATTGTCACGGTTAAAGTTAGATTTATACTATTTTCGTTTACTAATACAAATTATTTATAGTTTTAGTGAACTTGGTATACATTTGGTTAAATTATTGGGCAGATAAAATGAAATTCATGTTTTATTTTTAATCTAGCGTCGGTTGTATATACATAATTTGTTTCCAGTCGCCACGAAAATTCTTTTGCTAGAAATTCGTTTCATTATTAATTACCAATTAATCTGTTATAGAAAATTCTTATTTTAAAATCTTATTCAAAAAATAGTGCCTCGATTTAACGCATTCGAATTAGATCAAGAGTCCTTGCTGAAATTCGACAAACATTTCGTATCTGCAAGATTTATCGACACATTTTCCATGTTATTACCTTATAGGGCCATGTGTGTATGTTCCTAGCACGACTCGTTTCTTTCTTTTGAATAATCGCTCTGTGCATAAACGATTGGTTTTTCTTTGTGTTCCCGTAACATATAACCACCAGTGTGTATTTCGCCGACTTCATATTAACATAATTGGTAATTGTTGTTTTTTATTTATTAGTTTACTGCTGGGGACTACGTTCTGCCAGGCGTTGAATTTAGATGCTGCCGCCATATGGATGTAGACTGCTGATTACTTCTAGCCTCAAAATATGATCCTAGATTTATATTTTTATCCCTTTGCATTATGTCGCTCCACCTACAGCACACGGTGAACGCCGTTTATTGAATTTAATGATTACTTGCGATAAATAAGCTACGTTGAATTTTTGCAACATATGAAGTACTAGTTATGTTCTCTGTGTTTTAACTTGTAACTTAGAACATAATCACATAAATTAAAATACATTCACGTTGTCCTACTCATTGTAAAGTAACGCCGTCTAATTCAGTATTAATTTAATTTGCTTCTGCTATTCATTTTAAATATGCCATAAACTTTACTTTGCAATATTCCACTATCATAAAATTAGTGTTTATTTTTTTTTAATTAATTTTAGATCCAGTTATTTGAGTGGATATACATGCATATGCTTGGTTCATTCTCAAGAACGAAACCGTCGCAAATGGACCTTCAGTCAAATTGTTGTCAGAAAAAATTTGTTTCATTACTTTCGCTGATAGTGAATTATGACTTAATAACGCTTTGTTTCTCATTTAATATTAATTTGCTGCTTTTCATTCACTTGCGTCCAAGTAAGACTTAGTTACTCTTCATGTTCATATGTTACCATTTGATATACGGGGTACGCTAGATTAATTGCTATATTTTGCGTTAGCCTAAATCCGCAAAAAGCAAGTTCAGTAACCTTTGCTTAATGTATACGTCACTTCTAGGACATAGATTTACTTGCAGTACTAACAGTACTTAATCCTTATTGTTGATTTGCAGTAGTGTTCTTTATTTGTTGATTTCGCCACTTTTGCTGGATAAATGCTGTTGTTAACTACCTGTTTTGAATTATTTCGGACGAACAGCATTACCTAACCATTATTCAGCTAGGTGGAACTTCTGGCTGGTACAGGTTGAGAAGATTTAGGTAAAGTAATTACACCGCACACCTTGTCGTTCAGGTGTGTGTTACCTCTGTGATTCTGTGAACGACTGGCGTCCATTCTTTTTCTTTTACTCTGTTAGAAGCCGGCCTACGTTGTGCTAACCCCGACCCCACTCCTGCATCAAATTAACTAGCTGGCACAACTGAATCTTGCAATGTTGAGAGTAGAATCACGGTACAGGTTGTGCATCGTACTATCTAAATTAATGTACGGTATGTTTTAAAAATAAATTGTAGGTAAAAATGGCGGGAATATTTGAATTTGGGGAAATCTAGTTATTTCGGCAGTCATCTTTTATTTTCTAGGGGACTTTATTTTAAAAATATTAAACTAGCATGCAATATATACAAGAACAATAAAATCTACTTCAAATTCATAAGATTACATAATTACTCAACACTAAGTCCAGTGAAAAGATTTTATGGATTTGTGATAATTAATAATTGTTTTTAATTGTACGTGTCCCATTATTTATTTCATTCAATATTTATATTTTATCTCATTGTAGCTTTTAATTATTTTATCAATTATCTAACACACCGAGGATGCTTTAAATAAGTGTAATTCATTCACATCTGTTAAAAATCGAAAATGTTATGCGTATGTTTTTATACTTAAGACACAGTTAATTTTATTACACCAAAAAAATGTATGAACATTTGGGGAAGACTGACAACTACATAATAATAAAAAAAGAACTCAAATTTTTTATTAGTGATGCTAAATGGAGTCATCCACGTTTAGTTCCATGGAATCTTCTAGAATGTTCCGGTACCTACCACAAAATTATTAGCTGATTTTGATGCAGAATTGTAATAAAACTCGCAAGTTATTTAATTGTCCATTTCTATTCTCTGTTGTATTTATAATTTATAATTAGTAATAAACTATAAATTTACACTGATCATTTATTTCCCATATTTATATAAAGGACCATTTATCTTTCTATTTACTCTACAATTTTAAAACCAACTAACCAAGCTGTGAATATTATATTTATATCTAAATTGTAATTTCTAGAATATTCTACAGAAGTCGAGAAAGTAAGAATCATTTAAGTTTGGTAATTCAATATAGGGCAAGGCTCATCGTGAACATTTTTATTGAGTTATTCATATTAAATGCCGTTGCTAATTTTGTTAAGTTAATTGACTTCGTCAAAATATTTCTGTATTGTACAATTCAAAATGATAATAATTTTAAACAGAAATTATATTTAAGTTTATCCAAGCAAGTGAATATGTCTCTTATGTAAAATAAAAGGAACAATGCTAATTTTTAAACCCGGGGACACCGTAAATGACGCATTTAACTAGTCTTTCTGCCACAGAGTTACAGTCTAGATTCTTCATAACTAAAATATTAAATTATTATATAACAGGGATATGGAATGTATTAAGATATTCATAGAGAAATGCAAATTTAATGTAAACAAATAGTATTTGTAATTTTGATCAATAGGCACCTTTATGTCTCACTGCTAATAAAAAATTCTACTTAAAATTAGAAAAACATTAAGTCCGTCGTTGATTACCTAAGCCTAATTGGCTTTTAAAAAATAAAATATCTCCTAGCTGATTACATGCAATATACGAGGACTGTCCCAAAACTATCCGCCTGACAAATGCAGCGCTCTCTGCCGGGCACGAGTATCAACGGCAAAGCTTTACGAACTCCCTTGATGCTGCAATATTCGTCTGAACACTTTAATTCACGTGTAGCGTACGTTTGTTTACAACGTGTTGTTTACGTTAATCGCATTTTGCTATTGTAGAAAATGACTGAAAGATCGGAGCAACGAATTTTCATCAAACTTTGCGTAAAACTCGAAAAAAGTTGTACGAAGACCATCGCAATGACGAAGATGGCATTTGGGGACGAGTTTATGAGCAAAGCACAAATAAAAGAGTGGTATAAGCACGCCAAAGTCGGAGCAATATCAAGTCGTTGCTGATTGTTTTTTTAATATGAGGGTGTCGTACACCACGAATATACTTCTAGAGACCAGGCGATCAACAAGGAATATTATCTTGCAGTTATGAAAGGCTATGTGGGGAAATTCCCAGAAAACGGTCTCAACTTTGGTCAAACGGTGACTGCCTTCTGCATCACGAATCTTGTGCAGCAATATTTGACAAAGTACAAAGTCGTACAGCTCCGTCAGCCTCCATGCAGTCCTAATGTAGCTCCCTGCGACTTTTGGCTGTTTCCAAGATTAAAAATGGCGCTCAAAGGACATCGATTCGGCGACAAAGTAACAGTCGAAACTACTACGACGAAAGCTCTAATGGCTATACCAAAAAATGAGTTCCAGGACTACTTCTAAAAGTAAAAAGGCCGTTGACAGCCCATTATTCAATCAAATGTGGACTACTTCGAAGGATACCACCAGCCCGATGCCGCAGAGTAACACCAGCGGGAAAATATGAAGGAAGGTCGGATAGTTTTGGGACAGTCCTCGTATATGTAGCTACTATTTTTTGATTTAATTATTTCAGTTAAAAAGAACGTTTTGCATTTCTTTATTTGCAATTATATGTTTACAAGTCATAAATGATATCTTCCAACTTCAATTATCGTAGCGTAAATAAATATTAAATTACCACATCTGTGTGTTTATTTTAGGGAAACTTTACTTACTGCAATAGATATCCATTTCGCATTAAGTTCATTTGAGTTTTACACGGGCAAAAACTTTAAAACAAGCGGTTCAATAATAAATTGTGAATTTTTCTAATAAATTCTTTATTTAATTTCAAGAATCTCGAACCAAACCTTTTTTAAATTCTTTATTTATCAATAAGTTTCATTATTTTCTAGAATTCCATCATAATGAATAGCATAATTACTTTCACATGACCTACACCATAAGTTGAAATTTGTCAGTAAAATAAAAAATTATAAATGGGTTTGTTTCGAGATTTTTCAAAAAATAAAGGATTACAGAGCCACAGTTTAGAATGTTGAATTGAAAAGTTCAATTGTCTAATAAGCACTGCTTGTGGAAAGTGTCGTTTTTTAATATCAATTCTGCTAGCTCAAAAATAATTTAATTTGGCAGTTTCAATTAAATAGAACGATTATTAGTCAATTTATTTTATTAATTTAACCTTCATAAATGTGACTTCTGCAATTCTTTATATTATTTTAAAAATCATATTCCAAGCATAAATTCAATATCGAGGCCAATGATAAATACAATACGCAAATCAATAATAACCTCGCCGGAATAAAAGAAAGTAATAACTAAACTAAAATTAAATTTGTATTACTGTAGTAGTATTACATTACATTCGTAGAATATTCGACGTTCCATACAATTAACTAATTCTATTTTAAATTTGAAGGTTTAGACTATAACCCTATGGGAACAAAGACTGCCTGAATGTATCATTTTCAAATCCCCTGATTGCTGAAGATACTTCAACAAAAAGGAACCGGAGTGAATATAACAATGAAGGGAAACGCATAATATGTGTAAATATTATAAATATTCATCCTTTTTGTACAAAAAAAAGGAAGTTAATCTTTATTGTATTGTCCAACAACGTATTCACATCTTTACGACGATGAACAAGAATATTTAGCTCAGTTCATAGCTTCCTATGTATTTTTGGAAAATTCTAAAACGTATAAAAATAATATAGCATATTATAAATAATGTCAGTATCAATCGAAACTGTAATTCAATTTAGTCGATCTTCATTTAATCACGAACGCCGTATGACGTCTCGATGTTGAAAATAAAAATGTTTATTACATTACGTATTTGAACTTCTTAATTTATTTTCAAATCCATTATTAGTTGTTTGATCTCAATAAATGTTTCCTTTTAATAAATTTGATTTTCCAATTACATTTATAATATGAAGAGGCACATATACTTTAAAGAAACCTTTGTTTTGATCTTCCTGCAATCTCCTAGAAATTAAATTTTTTAATTGAATTGAGAATCAAATTCTATAAATATTAGTTACGTTAATAATGCTGATATACAATTTAACAATTACGTTACCTACCTTTTAGTTAAGTTTTTCTTAATTACAACTAATAATGGTTTTGCAGAATACACTAAACATTATGTACATATAAATTTTAATTAATTTAATTTATATTAATACATTTAATGAAAAGACTATGATTACTAAAATCCAATTTTGAATGACAAAAAAATACTTGGCGATAAGAAGTGAGGTGATAGCAATCGTTTGCTTCATATTGCCATTTTAAAATATATAAAAGCTTAAGAAAATCATAAGAATCACTCTATATGTATACCTTGTGCCTTGTTAGTGAAATAATATGAAATACATGCGTACTAAAAATTTTAACATAATTGCTTCCATTCGAAAAGTACGGTTAACATAATTAAAATAAAAGATGAGTTAATTTGGAACATGTTGCTACTTGTTAAACAAAATTCTGCTATATGATGGTAGTTCCATTAGTTAGGTAAAAACAGAGGAAATGTTTGATTTTTCAAAATAGTCCCCTCCACCTCTATACATTTATTGCAACAATATTAAAGACGTTTAGTGCCTTCAGCAAAATAAAGATTTGTCAAAGTCTGCAAAATAACGCGTTTAGTCAAGAGAACACATCTTCATTGTATGAAAATTTCTTACAAGCCAAGTTTTCATCTTTAGGAATAAGAAATAGTGAAGATGAATGAATATCGAGCATGTGGAAGCATTTCGAAACGCAATTCAACTATTTTTGATGGTGAAACAAAATTGTTTTCTTTACCAAATGTGACCGATTTTCTTCGATTTTCTAATTCAACTGTTCCAACAACGATGAATGCCTCTCTTCCGATATTGTTCTGCCATTTTAAAGGTAGTCAATGAACAATATTCTGCAAGCATTGCCACGGATTCTAGCTCAGTAGCGAAGCGGTAAAATAGGGGGGGGCATGGTGTAACTGATGTTGGTAAAAAGTTGCCAAAAAAATACTTCTCTGTGTATCTCCTCTTGGTTTAGATTATGTTGACGTCGGCTTAAGATAAAAACAAAGTAAAGTAAAGAACAAAGAGGGCGCCAGTCGTTCACTTTAAAAGTCACAAGGAACATCCAAACGACAAGATATCCTCTTATGATAAATTTATTTACAACAGGAACTCAGCTTCTGGAACAGCAAACCTAAGAAAACCTAAAGAAAAGGAAATTAGGTAAAAAAGGAGGTTCGGTGAAATTACAGCAAGATAACTTAACAAGTAATTAGGTGTTCATTCAAGTACCCAGAATATTATTCACAAGTTGCAATAACACTAATGATAAACAAATAAGTAAAAAGCAAAGTAAATAGTAATAGTAAAATTTATGTCCTGGTTAGGGACGCATTGACAATCAAATAGGTTAAGTGAAATTCTTTTTATAGATCAAAGCTAACATGGAATTATTCGACGGTACCTCGTATATAACGAGTACAGTACATTAACTCAATTCTATATAGTTCAGCATCAGTATATAAATTAGTTGGACCAGAACAATCTATCAAATGACATAACAAGATAAGATACGTTAACATAAAAGAAAATTTAAAGATCTAAAAAGTGTTAAATGTTTATCAAAGGAGTAATTATAATAACAGCGTCAATTTAATTTACCAGTAATAGTTAAGCTGTAAAATGAGTAG
>JAHWXV010647198.1:0-11251 GCA_024586415.1 Phrixothrix hirtus
ATCAGGTTGCGTTATCTTACTTAATTGTTTTATAGCATTTTTAATGCAGCTTTTAATTAAGCAATTTTTCTACTATTAATTTTAACTTAAACTAAGACACTCTAGTACGGTACTTGACACTTTCTTAAAGTCTATGAAGTCCTTACTTCAATGTTTCTTAATTGCACTTCCGTATTTATGAATATAGCGAAAATGCGTAGAATTTTTAGGAATTCTTTTAAATCGCGTTTCGCGTTATTCTGTTGGTTTGTAGAAACGTTACAGAAGTACCGCCCGTTAATAAATTTGTTTTCACGTTCCATATACCAAATACGTTATGGAGCATACTACTGCTTCTAACCATCATGCTTTTCCCTTAATGTCCGAAGGTGAAACCTAACACCGGTCCTTTAGTAAACCTTCCACTTCATGCATACCCATCACATACCTAAAACATCAGCCTACGAAATACTTCCTATTTTACCTACTGTCACATATTACTATTCTTCTTCGTTCTTTCCTATCGTTCCTTAAACACTTCTTTTGTTTCTAGCAGATTCATATAGTCAGTTTGATAAGCTCTGTTATTTCTTGTGCTCTTTATCTGACGCTCTCTTAAAAATTGCTTCAACTACATTCAACAACATTTCCTCGGTCTGCCTCTCCTCGTTTTCGGTCCACCTTTCCTTTATATGTTATTTTTATTAAATGGCCGTTGCACATTCTGTCTTAATTCATGCATATTAGATAATGACACTGTTACCCCGTATTCGTTCCTTATTTATTTATTCCTTGCCTTATCATGTCTCCTTTTACCATAAATATTTGTCAAATAATTCATCCCTATCGAATTTATTCCACTTGTAAGTTTCTTGTGGCATATAAAGATCTCACTATCATAGAAAACTGTCGGAATAAACTCACTATTATACAAAGTGCTTCTTAAATCCATGCTTAGTTATTAATGTTAGGTCACTGACCACATGCTTTCGATTACTGTACTTCCTGCATTTACTCTTCTTCCAATTTCAGCATCCATTCGTAAATCACCTACAAATATTCTTATCATCTCTTTACTCCGCACTATCTGGTATGCGTCTCAACCGTCCTGCTTATCAAACACCATAACCTTAGTTTCACTACCATTAATTTTCAAATCCATGCCTTAATAGGCTTTTGAAAATTTATTTAATAACTGCTGTATTTATTCCATACTCTTAGCTAGTAGAGTTGCAACATCTGAATACAGCAGTACTTCATACTTGTATTTGTTACATCTATCCCTCACATTTCTTCACATTCGTTTCTCACATATAATTACTTACAAACCCATTAAATAATAATGAAGACACCATGCATTCTTGTCTTGGTCCATCAATTTGAAAATACAAGGAGGATATAAAAAATAATTGAAAGATAAACAATCAACACTGAACCAAAAAGAAATATCTTTGGAAACACCTCACTAAAAAAAAGATACAATCATATTTTCAGTTATAGCAATTGTTCAGTTAAGGAAGGGGCTTTGATAAGTGAGATTTCAAAAATAAACAACTACTTACGTATGTAAAATAGTAGACGGCAACACACGATTTTTAGCAAATCAACGTGCTTAAATTTTACAATTAATTACCATCTTTCTATGAAGATGATGTATTGCTCTAACAATAAGCAATTATACGTTCTATTTTTCAAAATAATTTAAAAATTCACCAAATAGTGTCGTTGTAACTCATTCGGTTAGAAGAAATAAATTTAGACTCGTAAAATATGTTATATATCGAAAAAATAGCTCCTGGAGATTTGAAACTTAAAAGGCATTCCTGCTTTATATTACATAAAGTTGTAGAATAGATCTAAGAGAATGAACTGGACAACCTTTGAGTTTTTATTGCTGTGCCATTGAGATTACTAATAGTTTCTATTATTCGCAATTATGTTATTACTATGACATTATGCACTTTATCTATGAAATTTTAATGGCGAAATTGTAACGGTCTGTTTGTGTGACACAATGATAAAGGCATAAATGAAAGCGCATAATGTTCTTCTGAACCCAACGGATTAGTTGATATTTGTTAACTATCTTGTTAAACTTATCATTCGTTCGTGGAAAAGACTCGTTCACATGTAAACATACTCCAAATGTAGGGCGTCTATCTGCAGATAAATACAAGAATTTAGAATAGTGTTACAAAGAATTAAACAGGGAGGTTAATTGATTTTCAAATTATATTAACCACGGATTTCTATTGTGTAATTGTTTGACGAGCGTTTCCTTTGTACAGTTACCTTAAAGAGTAATTAATTATAAAACTTTATTGCAGATACTATTTCAAACAGTTTTATGACCTATAACCTTTAAGGTACTAGAAGTCCAATATAAGAATTTGTCGGACTCATTATATTGCCGATTATTTCAATGATTTAGAACTATCACGTATTCTCCAACAGTTCAAATGCGTAACCAGTACGTATATATTCACATTATAAACAATTAAAACTGCACATAAAAATATGCTTCACATTTTTTATTTTGAACACTAGGTTTCTAATAAGTGAAGAAAGTAATATTCAATTTAAAAAGAACATAATTGGGAATGTCAATGGATACATATAAATAAATGCTCATACACATTCACAGGTTATTTAAATAAGAACGATGCTTATAATTTTCAATTGAATCGTGTACAAAAAGATACTCAAAATTTCTTAGTCTAGCACAGTGTTACCAAACTAGTTAATTGTTTAAAAATCTTTATTTAAATTCACTAACATTATGATTATTCATTTACACCTATTTACTTAAATATTTATTTCACCTTTATATTTCAATTTATGTATAACAGTTACTTAACAACACTATATTCTTAAGAAAACTAAAACTGATAGAATCTAATCCGCTATTTATATAGAAATGAGAAAATACAGAACATTAAGGAATAGTAAGGGATAAAATTAGTCGTAATTGTGATGTAACATCTTGCAATGCCATGACTCATTGCTGATGTTGAATAGTTTTAGATGAGTTGTTCGTAATTATATCCTTTATTTCAATACTAACAAATCTTGTACGGTATTCCTAATGTTCCAGAATGTTCCTTAAAATTATTGTTGCTTTTAATTTTGTTACACTGCCCCTCCTTAAAACTGTTGGATCAATTACCAGTGACCGTGTAATTTGCTCTTACGAAGGTTCTACCTTTGTTTGGGAATGTTGTAATCTACACTGCAATCCACACTTGCAGCCCCATTTCTTGAAAAGATCGTCAATGGTGCAGTTCCTATTGGAATCTAACTACATATTATGATCTTGATGCCAGTGTCCTGAAATACTACCTCCAACATGTTACGTACCACGCTCCAATTATGCTGGTCTAAACCTCAGCCGAGCTAATTTTCTACGAGTACCGGCATGAATCTGTTTCCTTAGGCTCCAGAATGCCTTCCACCTTACCCCTTTTTAAATTCGACTGCGATGACACGGGACATTCATATGTCTTCAGTGACACAACAAGCTAGGGGATACCCCTCTGATACATCACAAAAATTTCTGCTTTCTCGGTGATAACCCCAAATCGAGCTTCGTGGGGTACCAAACAAGATGATAAATTCGATAAATAACAATTCGCTCTTCTTGACTCCTAATTTTTATTATGCAACATGGTTCGCCCTTTGTTCACATCCTTGTTCCAGTTCTACAATCCCCCCAGCATATGGGGATAACCAATTCATGTGAACCCCCTTGAGTTTTCTTCTGCGCAATTCCGTTATTGGGTAGATTACATCGTTGATCCTTTATATCACTTTATACAGACTTTCACAGGATCTTTGCAATTTGTGAGATAGGCCTCGTCATCCCTGAAGCTAAAGTTTGTTACCAAACTCCAAATCATACCCTAATCTAATTTCGTGCCCATACAATACTCTAGCTGCGGTCTCTCCTACCGTTTCTTTTACAGCTAACCGATATACCATCAATAACAGATGTAATCTCTTTGATAGGCTGAGACAACTTTTAACAAATATTTTCCCTTGTACAATTCATACGTTCCACCATTCTATCTGACTGTGAATGAACAGCAATATTTCTGGTCTTGTATATCTTTAACAGTTGGCAGGGACTTTGGAAAAAAGTTCACTCAAAATTTCTTCCTTGGTCTGGATGTAATTCCAACGGAATTACGAAACGGTTAAACAGTTCTTTTACCAAGATCTCAGTCACTGTTGCTGCCTCTTGATTTAGTAGAGCGTATGCATCGGTCTATATACTAAAATAATTCATTGCTTGTACTCGTTTCTTGCTTCGATTTCTGGAAATGGACCAGCCGTCCACAGACATTTTCCGGAGTTTTCTTTACTGCCACATTCCCTCCTGATTAACCGCCATGCCATTGTCGCAAAACTTCTGTTATTCTGATTTTCTGAACCACTAACTGCATTTATCTTTCACTTCCATTGTTATTATCTAGGGTTCAAAAGACCATCCTGAAATTGTAAGGAATCCCATTGAGACCAATACGTTTTAATGATAGAATTTAATAGGGCCACTCCAGGTTAACCTGGTTTTCGACTTTCATTCTTCGTTTTCAATAGCACCTTCAGATCTGGTTTCCAGCCATCGTTGATTATAGTAATATGGTTAACAAGAAGTTCCTCAACTTTTGACTCCATTCTAGAGCAGTGCTTGTAGTCTTCTAGTCAAGGACGTCTTAACAAAGCATGAGTATGTTGACGGTTTCTTCCAGCACAGCGTTCCTAATTATCTGTATTATCAGCGAGACTGCCTTGAATCTGAGCAATTTCTCTGGACATGATCTCGTTTTTCACATTTTCAGCATTGTAGTTTTTGCCCAGTTGGCTTTTATGTCTTAAATAATTTTAATACTCTCTTTCAGGCTCTCAGAAATAGATTTGTCACCCTCCTTGGCACGTATGCGAACCTGATCTTTCGATGATTGTTTAGCTGCTTCAAACTGCAATACTGGACCAATCCACTAGTAAGGTCACGTGGACGAACTAAACCAAGTGCTTGTTACGTTTCGTAATTCTGAAAACAGTCCACAAATGTTTGCACTCCAATTTGTTCAACAAAGCTTTCTGGAGCTGTTGTGTACGCTAATCCCACTAACCGTGCAATTTTCGTTTCGAACACCTGCGTGTTGTCTCCAATTTTCTGCACTCAATAGCTT
The DNA here is from genome assembly GCA_024586415.1 of Phrixothrix hirtus. NCBI lineage: Eukaryota > Metazoa > Arthropoda > Insecta > Coleoptera > Phengodidae > Phrixothrix > Phrixothrix hirtus. The sequence goes on from JAHWXV010647198.1 coordinate 5,172, forward strand.
AACTGGGCACAGTAGACCTATTGCAGATGTTTATCGCCATATCGCATTTCGAGACTTAAAACAAGATAATCGAGATTGTTTTGCAGATCGTCCGGTATGGTTTGTAGAGCCCCTGTTAAGTCAGTTGCCTATTCTTCAACCATCCATCCACTTGATGTTGCAGTTGCCACGAACTGTTTATGGTAATTGGGCCAAGATGTCTTCCCATTATACGTGGGTCCTTTAAAATATCTTCTAATGCTTGGCATGCTATTTTCAATAACAAGCAAGTGATCAACTTGCTGCACATTCACTTCTGGTCTTTGTTAATGAGGAATAGAAGGTGCTTCCCTCTTAGGCATCCTGACTCCTTTGTTTACGGTGAGGAGGATGAATTTTTGATGTAGTGCATTACACTTCTTAGTTACCTCTTCATACTTTGTTGACATTTCATTGGCAAGATCTTCTGTTTATTTCGTTACGTCCTGTTTTAAATAATTTGGTTTAACTCCTCCTGTAATTTATTTTGGATTCCGTTTTTGCTTGATTGGAATCCAGGATTTCTTGTAATTTAGTTTGACTGGACTCCGTTTTATCCTACATCTTTTGTAGTATTGTGACTGACATGTAGAAAATAATTAACCCTAGTTTTTAATTATTTACATTCTGTGCATTCACACTTTCAATTTCAAATCGCGCTTCTGACACCAATGTAATGAAACTAGTTAATTGTCTAAAAATCTTTATTTACATTCATTAATATCAGAATTATTTAATTACACTTATTTACTTAAATATTTATTTCACAGTAGACTAACAATAAACGCTTATATTTCTGTTTATGTAAAACAGCTACTTAACAAGACAAGATTCTTAAGAAAACTAAAACTAAGTGAATCTAATCTGCCACTTAGATAGAAAGGAGAAAGTCCGGAACATAAAGTAATAGTAAGGAATAAAATTAATCATGATTCTGACCTTGAAATTATTTAAATAGGTATCGGTTAGAGCAATGAGTCATTCGTGCTTACATCATTTATTTCAGTTCTAAGGAACCTTTTACGGTATTCCTAAATGTTCGAGAATGTTCTTTAAATTTATTGTTCTTAATTAGTTACAATAGTAAACATTACTATATTATAAAGCAATTTTTCATTTCTTAATCATAATGGCTTTTTAAAAAATAATCTTAGTTTTGGTATGCAAATCAATGTTTCACAGTACATGGATTTTAGGCGTTTTTAGTTCTTTAAACAGATAATAGTTTAATGGTGCTAAATCTGGTTAAAACAGAGAGTGGTTAATCAATTAGAAGCTAACTTCGTCAATTCTCTACTACCTTATCAAGCAATTGTGAGCGAGATCTTATTCTGTAAATAAATCATACAGTTTGATATTTTTCTGCCGCGTTTCTCCGCATTTTTTTAAGGTTAGTGTATACTATGTAATAATACGTCTCCATCACAGATTTACTCTGTTCTCAGTAATCCGACATGATTATTCGGAATTTGTCCCAAAAATTAGTGCGAGGATCCTCTCCGTTTCTAATTTATTTCCATTCTACAATATGAATAATATTTCTTTCATACATAAGGATCATATCTAATAGATTAGAAAATGTCCTTTAAATTGGCGGCGAAGTGACTTAGAAGTTACTGCCTTCACTGCGTTTTGATCAGCATTCAAGGATTTTGAGGTCAAGATGGAATATAGTGTTCTCATACCCAAGAGATGATCTACAGCGAGAAATGCAATTCATGGGAAACATTTACAATTTCCGCTAATGTTTGAGCTCAATTCTTGGATTCTCCTAACTTATATCATGTATGGAATCAGTATTTTTAAGGGTTGGTCATGGAAACAGTTATCTTAACATGGTATTCATCTTTGACGTCCATTCTTCTCAATTACATCTGTGAACCTAATTTTTAAAATAACGTCTGAAAGGCATTCAATGCATTCACCATATCCTCATAAATTCCTTTCAAAAACTGGTATTTATGTCGCCGACTGGTGATCAACTTTATTAAAATTAATATTTTTATCTGACATGCATTCTTGGAATCGGCTTACTCTTCTTCAAGATTAAAGGGGCTATTTGTCAAACAATATATTCGATATCACGTCAACCACTTTCCGTTTTGTTTATAAGAAAGTTCCAGGAAAATTTGTTTACCTTTTATCTGAGACGTCGGGATCTGGAAATCTCTTTGGCCCAATTACTTGAACTACTATGGATCATTTCGTCACGCCTACTAAAATTATGCCTTATCTGGAGGAGCTCTACATCATGGTGATACAGGAGCTAGATTTTACCATCTTGTCCAAAAAAACGCATGTTTCTTCAATTTTTCTCCGCTGAAAAATTTATCGACTTCAATTCAACTTGTATCAGCGACTTTTGGGCGTCGAAGCCACCATCTTAACAACCACACCAACCGAGGTCGGCTTCAATATTAGTTATGCATTTACATATCACATAGTCTAATCCCTGTTAGTAAATAAATATTATATAAACCTTCAAACAACTGCTTAGTAGAATCATCAAACTTCTTGGAATACGTCAAAGCTCTAATATAATTTTTGTATACGCAATTCCAACCTACCGCATCACTAATCTCAGAAGTGACATATTCTATATGCATATCTCCATAAACAATAAATATAAAGAATGTTCCATAAAGGGCGCCATGTTGGAACATTTAATGAATCAGTGAAATTTACATGAAAATGGTTATACTTTACATATTTGTCATTAGTAACATTTGCCATTTACGTATGAAACATATTATCGGACACATGTCCATCAGCAGTGAACCCGCATACATTAGTAGATTTTTCAAAATTACCGTTCCACTGAACCAGTTTTCAGAAACTTTGTCATTATTTTTCGAATTGAAGAGAAGTTGCACGCTTCAATATTTCCGAGAATTGTTCCAAGTTTCTATACTGCCTACTGACACTTTCACCGCTTTGGTAAAATGTCTTCAGAATAAGTTACCTAGTTAAAAACTACGCCATAACGAAAAAAATGGTTATAATCGAAAAACAACTGTCGCTCAATTAACCAAAGTGGTAACAGGTGTAAATAATAACAAAATCGTGCTTGCCAATTTCGCAACAAAGTAATGCAGCTCAACCCAAGTTCGATACTCTTTGTGGAACATCGTTTATAACCGGATTAGCTAGTTAATTATATATTTAATATTGGTGTGTAAAGATATACGTAATGTAATTAAACCAGTTAATCGCTTTAAAAGCCTTTATTTATCTTCACTAACTTATAAATTATTTATTTAGACGTATTCAACTTAATATTTATTTTAGAGTACTCTGATAATAACCTTTTACATTTATATTTATTTATAACAGCTTCTTAACACGACCACATTCTTAGGGAAAACTAAACTCGAACCAACCTACTATGTGTATAAGAAGGAAATATTCTGGAAACATTTTAGATTATTAAGAAATAAAATTACCCAGAATGCTAATATGATAAATACCACTGTCATGACTTATTCCTGTGTCCTTGAATTTATTAAGATAACAGTTGCACTAATGAATCATTTGTGATTACATCATTCATTTTAGTTCAGTGAAGCCTATTGGAATCTTCCAGAATATTCTACAAAATCCATGTTATTCCTAATATTGTTACAGTATAATGGAAACTTATGGATTGTATAAATAAATATTGGGGTGCCCCTAATTTGTTTATAGTAGTTCTATAAGAATTAAATACCCAAGTCATAAATTCTATAAAAATAGTTTGGTGTATCTTTGTATGCGGTTTAATGAGGTTCCATGCTTATTTAATGATATCCACGACCATATGAGTGGGAATAAGCTTACAGCATCAAACGAGACAAGAGTATTTTGGCTGTTTATTGTGGAGTTCTTAATTTTTGAAGAGAAATCAAAAGAATCAGTAAGCCTATATTTGTTAGTCTCTCGTAAAGCACATATATAGCAGACATTTTGAAATGTGATTCTTTGCTTTTTAAAGTTTTAAGCTTATTTAATTAATTTAGAGAAACAGATAAACAATTAAATCTTTAATTGAATATAAACAGGAACACTTTTATATCTATTTATTTAGTAATTGTTACATTGTTATATTTACATTCCAGAATTATTGGTGTTTAAGTAAAAGTGTAAATCAATGAAAGTTATAACGTTACGTCGTTATATGTATATTTGTATATACATAAGCAATTTAATTGCGTACAGATTATCTAATTTAACAATAATATTTCACCATATATTTATACTAGGTTGTAGTATTTTTCAGAAAACTGGGAACATTCATTTTCAAAAATAACAGTTGCCACGTATGATCTTACAGCATCCACTAATGATTGCTCGTGTTGCAAGAAAAAATTAAGGGTGCGCGGCTTAGCTCAATAACAATTTACCGATGAGGGGAGTGAGCGTTTTTGCTGCGCTGGTTCGGGATCTTGTGCACAACTCGCTGATTGTACCTATATGATGGGAAAGAAAACATATATCTGTAAGAGCGCCAGTCGTATGTACCTTCCTACCTCGCACGTAAGCCTCACGCGACAAGACCTACGATGGCTCCAGAATCCTGGTGCTGATCTAAAGGAAGGCTAGGTTTTTGGAGCAAAAAATGAAATGCAGCTGAAGTACAACAATACGTATGTTTATTACCACGAACAAGTTCGGCAATAAATAACAAACAAAAATAGAAAAAGATAACAAATGTTACTAAAAACTAAGTTACAAAGTTTAATTCCTTTTTGAAAACTAAAATGACAAACTAGGTTATAGACTTTTTCCTTAACGGGATCTAGGCCAACCGATATATAGATATAAGTGATAAGAAATTTATGTTACAGTTAGCATTCCCAAAAATAAGATATCCTGGAATAGTGAAAAGCAAAGCACAATCTCCTTCTCTTCATTAACGCTTATTAAAGCAAAAATTAATTTTACAAAACCAAAATAGTAATCAAATATTACAATGAACAATCTTATAGCGTTAGGTAAACGTCATCTAACATAAAACGTTATAGAAGGAGATTTAGTTGATATCTTCTAACGATATTCCAACATTAAAACTTGACAAATGCTGTAAGTTGCAAATTTCAAAAATCATATATTGTAGCTAAACATAAAGAAGTGCAATAATTAAAAATAATTACTATAATGGTTCAAAATGCAGCTTAAATAATTTGGTACCTTTATTTTGTATTACAACACTCAAATATTAATTTTTTAAAATAAAGAAAAGACAGAAATTGAACTATTGTCGTGTAAAAAATTTCAATTGCAAGGGAAATTATTTAGCATCACATCAAGCATATAAATACAATTCAGTAAAACTCTAAACAACCTTACAATAAATTATATTGCATAAATTGTGCATATCAAAACTTGAACAACTAATTTAATTTGATAGAAAATGCTACTTCAAACATTTATTATTTTAAGAGGGTAGCGAAAAACATTACTTAAAAGTTTATATTCAACGTGAAATAAATTCTAATATTACAAATACTTCTTATGGGGTGCAATATATTATAATAGAACTAATGAATTTTCATTCCCGATAGTAAATAATTCCTTAATATGTTATTTTCAAAAACATGGGACATCAATTGGTAACATGTTTTTCTGTCAGTGTAAAAACAAATTGAAGGTTTAGCTTTCATGAACAGGTGCAGCTAACAAAGACGAAGCTAACCCCGATTACATGTAACGAAACGGCGTAACCTATACCAGCTCATGCGAACTGCCAAATGTGAGTTTATACGATAGCGGTCTTGACAAAATTTGTTCATCTACATATCGCCAGGGCTAATTCATTGTGTTACTTAATTCCTCCAATACGAGAACTACAGATGATAATAAATAATTTTTCTTTTTAACGATCACAAACTTGGAATAATCATATTTATTACATCCAACTGGAACTAGTTGCTAAAATTAATGATGGAAATTAATTATAAGATAGCCAACGTTAAATGATCTTACACGTAACAATAACAATTAATACGGCACAAGAAGAACCAAAAAAGTTAACTAACAATCAATGTAACACACCATAGTTAAATTTTTAGTGTGGAGCTTTAGAC
>JAHWXV010647226.1:0-13096 GCA_024586415.1 Phrixothrix hirtus
CGTTTCACTAAAAAGTAGCAACATGTCGCGAAAACCGCATCCCGCTGACTTTAAAAATAACGGAGATATCCCGCAATATCATCCAAATCTGGACACACTGCACAAGATTAAAGCGACAAATCTTATAATTATTGTACAATGTGGTCAACGCATAATTAATACAATCATAACCCGATATTCGTTTTTATAATGTGCTTACACATCACATGACTGTTCGAAGATGATCCGACCTTGTCAACGGTAAAGAAACCACCAGTGGAGAAAAGAGTATTGTACTCCGCGCGCCGTATTCTTTAGAAATACAGAACTCGTAAAAGCAATTATTCTAGAAGAACAAACGATTATCGAAGCAGTCTCATACATACAATGTTTGCTATTTCAAGATCAATTCTTCTACATATGGCTATTAAAGTAACTGAATGTTCACCGTATTTTCCTGATCTTGTACTGTGTGATTTTTGATTGTTCTTTAACCTTAATAAAGATTACGAGGCCGGCAATTTACTTCGTTAAAGAGTATTTTGTCTTCATTCCGAAAAACGAGTAACACAATTCCTTCTTATTATAAAAATTTCCGCTTCAAAAATTCATTTCGTGATGCTGGAGAGAACTACTTTGAGCACTCCTAAAGTTGTGTGCTTCTAGTGTATAGTTTTGTTGTAACTCAAAAATTTTAGAGTAATCCCAGTATATTACCATGAACTGAATTTGTGACTTCTCTTCTTTGAAAATTTGTTCGTACAAGACGAAACCTCTTTTTAATATACTTTCGTAAAATATAGTATCACGTTCACATGGAAACGTAATCAGTCAACATAACTTTTTATTTTACTCTCCTCTGATATTTGGTTAATGCGAACGTGGTTTGTAAAATACGTGGAGTACCATGTCTTAATCAATAACATAGCCATAAATTTTCGTCGGTAATACAGTTTCATTTATTATATGAGCACGGTTGAAGTTACAATTTGATTTGTCAATTCATTATTTGTTTACGGGTCATTTGAAGTCGACCTGCACGTTTATTGTTTTAAAAATAAAAACTTCAAAGATAGTACTGTGATTAAATTTAAAAAAAAAGGTTTGAAGGTAATGGAAATTTACATCGAAAAGCTAAATGCGCTAGCGGAATTTACTTCTTCAAAAACAATGATTTTGTAAGTGGGCACGTAAGTTTTTGATCGGTCATACAAGCATTGAAGACGATTCCCGCAGCAGATGCACAAGAATACAAGATACCGCCATTGATCACAAACGAGTTTGAACGAGTATTCCAATCGTTTGAAGATCAACAAGCTCGACTTTGTGCGTCGTTTTACAGATATAGACGAAACATGGACAGACACTCACAAGCCAATCTAGAGACTATTTTCGACTCGGTACTGTCTACAATAAAAAACATTGTGAAACGTGTAAATAGACCAAAGGCTTCAGCAAATACGATTTCAAATTTAGTTTTCATTCAAAAAATAATTTGACGGAACGAAAAGAAGATGAGTTTTTATTTCAATGTTAATTGTGAATGTACACGTATGTAATCGTAATTATACGTACAGAATTAGAAAACACAGTTCTGATCTCTTTTAAACGTATTTCATATAAATACGTGTTGAAAATGATCCAAGCTACGCCCTTTTGTTTGGCGCTTTAGCTTCAGGAATGCATCTGAGTGTTTAATCGAGTGCTACTGTAAAAACGACACAAACCGCTTAATATGTAATACGCGCGTAGTTCAAATAACTAACTGATAAATTACAATGAAATTCACAAAGCAGACGTTTTTAATTAAAACTAAATAATGATATTATTTCGTTATGTCAACGTTGCCATTAACTAATACATATGACAACGCTTCGAAACAGTTATTAAAAGGTGGACTTCATATCTACATTAAACGTATTATAATCGTATATAGACTCGACCTGCGAATTATCAGCTCAGACAAAATTAGACAACTATAGTAGCAACGAACATTTACTTACAATTAACACGATGGGCTACGATGATAATTCAAGACCGGGACTATTAATGATCCCACAACCAGATTTCGCACCTAAGTACCATGTCACCCTAATACATGCAATGAATGCATTTGCATTTGCGTATAAATTAAAGAGCCATCGTACCTTTTACAATAAGAATAAATGAAAATAAACTTCTATCTCCTGTTAACGTCAGTAAAGTGCACGAAAATGAGCAATTTTCCGCATTTATATCACGAATTTGCGATAAATGCTTATAGTATGGAACTGAGTTTAGGAATGAAAAAGATATATTTATTCTTTGACAAATTCACATAGTATACATTCACATAATCTTGAAAACAGTTATTTGTTTCTCTTTACATTGTAATAATTCTAGAATTCAGCCAGCGCAATTGCAGTTTTAGAATAAATTAAAAATATAAACTATAGAAATAAGATCTTTTTGTCATAGGAAAGAAAATAACAAAGAAACTGTTTTATACCTTGATATGTTGTGTTTTAATAGTGGCGCATTTGATGAAATTAATAAATTCAACGCAAAAGTTTATTAAATGAAAAATAAAGCCGAACTTACACAATATAGATAACTAACAGTACCTATAATTATTTGTTGTTTTAAACAAATTGTTACTTTTAATTGAACTCTACAATTAAAAAATGGATGCGCATTTCTTGGCTTAAATTCGTTGGTTATTTACGCCATCTATAATAATAAAGGATTTGTTCTATGCCAAGGCTGAATTAAATACTGCATGAACAGTTAATGCGATGTTGAAGGATTTGTACAAGAATTCGTCAGCAAAGACTAGCTACAAAGGGCCTAATAACTAACAATCACTTTTAAGTGGAGTTATTACTGTCCAGTTTTAGTTACAGGTTGAGCTCTAAGAATTCAGTAGAGATAAAATTTTCAGACATTTTTGTAGGTATTTATTGATCTTTAAATTCATTAATTGCATTATTATTTTGTTAAATAAGATAAATATAGAATAGATAATGGATTTTGACAGCAGAATGACCTAAAATTTTAATTATATAGAATATTCTGTGCAGAATAAGTTTGTTAAGATTAATTGCACTATAGGTATAGCAAGTATCACTAAAAAATAATAATAGAGTTTATTTCATATCAACCGTTATTTTGAGTTATTCTAAGAGTTTTCCTATTTTACATGCTGAATGTTATGCGTTAAATAATTGACATTTATTATATTAATACAAATTCTTTATCTTTACATATTTACGTATGCATTCGAAAACTGACACGAAAATCGTAACTAAAACTTATTCACTTGTTGCTATAACAAGTAGATATTCAACAATTCAACAAACAGACGATGAATTGATGACAATTCTTAAAAAATTACAAGGAAACAATTAAGTAGACGGATGTCATAGACATAAAAAATTATATAGTTTCCTATATAAGATAAGCTTAAACCATTAACTTTCTTGTTCACTACTTTATGAGATAATCCAGAGAACATTAACTTGACAGGAAACTTGTTGCACAAAAATTTAAACGGAACATTCCACTAATTTAAAATTTAAACCTATCTAATATTTGTTCTATTTAATATAATTTTAATTTCCCTTTTTTTTAATTTTAATTTACAGATTTTAAGTGTTCTTGTCACCATTAATTACTGTTTGTTTCAGATTAAGTACAAAATAAAAATACGCAATGGGTTGGAAAATAGCGATGGTATTTTGTTTATTAACATCAGTAGCAGGACAAACTGAAGAACTAGAATCCGATACAGTAAGCCTTCCTGAAAACGCACCTTCGCCGCCTCCTGGTCCTTTGGACGAATGCGATTCTGAAATGATAGGTTTCGAGTTAATCACGGGTTATGTATTTTCGGCTCCAGGAAATGTTTTAGATTCGGTTCCCGGTACGTTGATGTTAACTGATTGTTTGGAAATGTGTCAAGGAAATGATTCTTGTCGATCCGTCAACTACGAAACAGGCCTCTGCATCATTTTCAGCTCAAATGCTGACGTTTTACCAGGTAAGATTAAAGCAATTGTATTCGTTAATATTTAATGTTTTCTAAATTAACCTTCTTGCGCCAATTTTTAAAGTACCAAATTGTACATGATTGATATTTATCGCTACAACAATAGTTAAAATCAAAATACCTCAGTCATTTTCTTATGTTTATCAAATAGGATTCCTCTTTTGTTAAAATTATCTCTTCTGTTGCTCACACGTGCAAATTTGTGTAACTATAAAAAGATCAACGGAACCTTTTACAGAGAAAAGTCTCAGATTCTGCAAATTAGAATAATAACTGAAAAGATAAGTTTGTGAAATATCTAAGAGTTATTCTATTTAGAAATACGTACTCATATGCATATTCATACATATATAAATATGTATGTAAAATTATGTATATAGCCTACAGAATCTCGTAAATACTGAATTAACAATGTAACAAAATTTAATTATACATAATTACAAGAAGATTGATTAATTTCCGAAATATTCCTTTTCTTTGGTATTAAAGAAACTCATTTAACGGTATAAAGAAAACACTTCAGTGCTAGATTGATAGTTTATAAATAAATTTGTAGAAGGAGCCACTCAAACATTTTTGTTGCAACTGCAGAAGAGAAAAATAACAATTCTGATCCACAAAATCACAAATCTATTCTGTTTATTCCACCGATTATTTTTGTATACGCTCTCCAGAACTTCGTTTCGTTATTTGACTATACCTTTTTCTTATTGAATCCCTCATAATATTAATTGTACATTCTACATCTATTGCAGTACCACCACTGTGCACGGTTATTATTAAAATGCGAACTTTATTACCAACTTTATTTTTTCGACTTTGCTACTATCGATTATTCATCTTTAACTTCAGAAGTATTGCTAATTGAGACAATTAAATAACCAATAAAAAATTTGTTTCAATAAACCAGGAAATAATTTGAGAAATAAATGACAATTACCATAGTACCAAGGAAAGGGGAGGGAAATACAATTGGCAAATAAAGAAAAGCAAAAGAAAATGGAAATAATATCACACACCGAGTTGTCCTTATATATTTTAAATTATTCTACCAAGAAAAGCACTTCACAAATTAAATATCAAGCAATTTTGACACAATTTTTTTAAAAATTTCATAAATAATATAAAATGGTTTATTTCATTCAATTAACCTACCTCATTTTACCATTTTATCTTAAAAATTTGTTTATGGTTTTTCTCATTTCTGTTAATTTTCCCTTGAAAAAATATAACGAGGGCGTCCTAAGAATGATTTTATATTTCAACATAATCTCTTAAACGTTCAATTCATTTTCTCCAATGATATTCCAATGCTTTAATTCCACCACGGAAGTAATTTTCTTCAAATCCAGCAAAATAGGCATCTACCGCGACTTTGACCACCTTATCAGTCAAAAATCTTTGCCTCCTTAGGAAAATTTTTAGTTCGGGAAATAGATGAAAGATCGATAGAACTAAGTCGAGCGAATACGGTGGATGAGGAAGTAAATTATATCTTAGTCAATGAATCTTGGCCATTGAAACGATACTGACATGAGGGCGAGCATTGCCATGATGAAAATGAATTTTTTATGTGCATAACATGGTCTTTTTTCGCAAATTGTTTCGTTCAACATGCCCAGAAGATTAAGCATAGTATTTGCTATTTATTTTTTGCCCCATTAGAATTCCTTTAGCATCACAGGCATCCGACAGATTTTGTTGTCATGACTGTTTTTGTGGCCGAACAATCTGGTTCCGTTCATTGCCTAGACTGTAGTTTTATTTCCGGGGTACAGTAATGATGTCATGTTTCATCTATGGTAATAAACCTTTGCACAAATTCAGCTGAGTCTTGAAAACAGTCCAAAAATTCTGGCGACAGTTGAACCCGTACCCGTTTTCGCTCCAATGAGAGTAAACGCAACACCCAACTTTCAAATAGTTGCCTAATTCTTATGTTACAATATTGCACACCCGCTCTTTTAAAATACTCACAATACTGGAAATTTCACCCAATTTTAGTCTCCGGTCTTTTATTACCATATTGTGGATTTTTGCGGCCATTTGTAGTGTAGTGATACTTCTAGAACGTCACGGTTGGTGTTCACCTTAGACGCTTGTGTGGCCACGTTTGAACTCAGTTGTCCAACTTTTTATGGTCTTATATGATGGAGCAGAATCGCCCGTTTCTCAATATTATCCACAGCAAAACAAACAAAAAAACGTTCACTTTGGGAAGCTGCTAACAACAAACTATTTACAGATTGATGTCAGATTTTAAATGTGACCAAATTAACATGAAACTTTAAAATTCCACTATAATAGTTAAGGTAGTACCACTCCCTATTAGAAAGCCGACTAATTATCATCACGCCCTCGTATTTATAACTTTGATTGGTCGTTAAACTGTTCTGAAAATTTAAGAAATATAGAATAGGAGTGTTATTATTATTTCTAAAAACTTTATATTGATAATGTCGTGTAGACCTTCAGTCTTAATAGAAAATTTAAAAGCCATAGCTTTTATAGAATTTTTACAACATAATTAACTCTAAAACAAATACACTCCTATGTATCAAGAAATATTTAAACGTGTTAATAAATATTTTAAATACATTCACTGCTCTACAGTATCATATGATTATTGATAACATTTGGTAATTCCTTTATTGAAAAGCTTATGAAAATGGAAAAATATGTTAAGTAAAAAACCAATTCAACTATGATCAGTAGTATAATTCGCCACTTCTAGGTCGCTCTTATAACTGCTGCCGTCGTGGCGCTACGGGCGAGATCTTGATCAGAGTTAGTAGATATACAGAGTACCGCAAACCTTTGATGTTCTAATGTGCCGACATGGCCCTATTTATACCAAATTATACAAAAATGCATAGCAGTTACGGTAAATTTTTATACTATTATCAAAAATACCACCTTTTGTGCCATATATTACACTATAAAGGGCGTAGAGGTGTAAAAACAATCTCGGGAATATATAATTCAATATATTTAACAAGGTGTAAATTGGTATAAATATGTCCCATGTGCTCGACCTTGCGGTATTCTCTATATCTACCAGCTCTGGGTCTTGATTAGCCTGTGCAGGTATTAATTTCCGTTCTTCGATCTTTGGCACTGCCAAACATTTTCTAACATGAGGTGCAACGTATCCCAGAGATGTTCAATTGAGTTACAATCTGGACCTCGCACTCGCCAATACATAGAAGGAATTTTTACGTTTTCAACATATTAACGTACAATTTGTAACTAATGTGTCGAGCATTTAGCATCAGCATAAAAGGTTCTCGAATAAACAGCACTATAAATTCTTCTAAATTTCTTCAATGTATCGAACAGCTGTTAAGGATAACTTTTCAGCAGAAAAAAGTACGTGCGAGCATCATCGACATGAAAAAGTATCTTTTAAGATAAATTGCGTAAAACGCTCTCCTAGTCTTCTCCAAACTTATTCATGTCCATCCGCTAAATACAAACAAAATCGTGATGCATACGAAGACGCATCAATGTCCTACTGATTTACACTACGGTTATATGATCTTGGGCGAAATTTCAGCGAGCTACTCGATGATAAGGATATAACTTTCAAGCAGTTGCCGGATTACATTGTTGTAAATTGTTTTCATACGTTTTCTTCTTACAGAATTATCACATTTACGTTTCTTACTTTTTTTAGTTCTAAAAGGCGTTTACCTGCTGTAACGGCGTAACACTTTTCAACAAAAATTATTACAAAACAAAAATAAAATAAATCACTATTTTAACAATTTTAATCGTTTTCCAAGAACTTACTTGATTTCTGATTATTTTAAGTTAAAAATGTAGACTAATCGAATGTACAGTTAATTTCAATTTTGTTCATTTAATCACATAATAATTTCTTTGGAAAATTTACCTATAAAGCATATGACACTGATAATATTTAAAATTAAAAGTGTTTTAGAGTTCAGGTTTAACTAACCTATAAAGTGACAATATTTGTCTCAGACTAAAATGCAATTGACTGTATATTTAATTAATAGTAATCATTATTTATGAGACTGCAATTTTGAAATTTTTACTTTATTAACTATTGAGTACATTTCAATTTATTCTAATGACATTTAGTAGAACTGTTTTGAGATCATTTATAATTTTAATTTTAGATGTTTCTATCTTTTTAATTCACTGTAAGATGGAATGCTAATTGTAATCTAGTATTGACAAAGCACCGACATACAAGTTTTGTTTTTAATTATTTGCTTAATTCCACATAAGTTGGAATTTTATGTACACATGTAGGTATTTATTTGCGAAACTTTTCTATTAATTGTAAATTATAAATCGGTGCTTAATTGTAATGAATTTAGCTATATAAGTACATTTATATATAAGATTCCAATGTTGATTGTATTTATCCTAAAGGAGTCGTTTATTACTGTGCTTGTCAATAAGACAAGATTTATTAATTGTAATAAAACATTATTTAAAAGCTTTTCTTCCACTAATTTACAGTAAATGATTATTGAATCTTGTGCTCCGCTGAAACTGCTTCTCCAATTGTATAAATCAAATTATTTTAATTTTACAATTTAGGAAACTTGTGGAATAGCATAGCAAATATCAAAATAGTGTTTTTAAAATTGCCAAATGTATCAAATGTAATAGTTTGTTCCCTCTTGTATCATGCTATAATTAATCTTCTTTAACAATAAATTAAATATAAATGTCAAATTTAAAATATAAAACGTAATACTATGATATGTAAAGTTTACAACAGACTTAGTTATTAATGCCGCCGATTTTGACAAAGTTTTATTAAATTATTCTAAAACCTAATATAGATTTTCTACAGAGGAATTTACACACTAATTCTTCGTATCTGAGAAAAGTGATAAATAATTTTAGAAAACTGCTTAATTTGCTATACCTTAGCACCTTGTTTCACAATCATACTATCAAACTTCACAAATGGATAGAGATAAAACAAACATAATTTCCTAGTTTCATTTTTTCAGTAAAGAAGTAGTTTCTGAAAAAATAAGAAAACATTAGTCAGATATTATTGAGGTGGAATAGTAGACTTTCGTAGTCCAAGTATGAATATAGTCATGTAGGAGATTGGTAAATTCTTATTTATTAATTAAACCGTTGTTTTTAATGATTAAACTAATTACTATTTGATCAGTTTGTGCCGAACTTTTTGTTAATTTTATTGTTACACTGTGAATAGTGAGTTAATTTAGATGCACTTTTGAATCTTAACGCTGCTATATTGCAATTTATATTGTCTTTTAATTAATCAAATCACCTTAAACACGCAATATTTATAAAAGAACTATTCAATTTCATTTTCATTAATATTCTCTAAATAAATATCACGAATTTTTTGAATAACTATATTTAAAATGTAGCGTAATAAATTGGCAAAAGGTATAACCACGGAAAATTTACATTTAATCAAATTTTCAATACCATTCAGACAAAAAATGATTAATTGTAAATCTAGATTATCTATCATAAGAAATGAAGTCACCATGCACACAAAATTAAAATGAAGTTAGCGTTACGTAACTTAGGAAAACATCGGTTAACATTTTCCAAAATTTTTTCTTCATTGGACTACAAAATGATACTAAGCTCCTTTTCTCCGTTTACCTTAAGAATATTCTCGCCAAATTTTATAATATAACTGTGAAAAAACTTGTAGACTTAATGAATAAATGGAAATGACGCAATATGAAAATTGTGTTACATTTAAATTATGCGAATTTTATTTATTTACTATATAGACGTTATGTTTCCTATTCTGTAAAATACTAAGTAATGTACAAGCAGTGCTTTGCTTCCTTTATTTTTGCGATGCATGGCAGCCGAAGATCTAGCACAGAGTGGAAGTTGAATAACGGGCAAAATCAAATCTTGAAATACGAAATTCAAAATTTTAATATCTAGTTATCATAACTAGATAGGAATATTCACCTATGTTACCTCTGCATCAAAGGATTGCATTAAATTAAAATAACTGTAAAATCGGAAATTACGAAACACCCTGCACCCTATAAATGATCAAAATTGGGGAGGAAAATCTTCATTAGTTAAACAAAATTTTATAAAAATTGTTAATAATGTGTGGTGCGGCCTCTCTGATTTACACATTCATTTACACGCCGAGACATTGATTGAATGAGGTGGTTTATATCGCCTTGAGGTATTGTCTCCCATGAAGTTGTACCTCATGTCTCCGGAGCTCCAAAGTCAAAGGAGGATGCTACAAATTTAGCAACCTTCTACCTATTATGTCCCATAGATGTTCAATGGGAGAGAGATCTGGAGATCTTGGAGGCCAGCACAAAAGATAAATCTGGGCCTGCTCAAAGAAGTTCAAGGAAAACCTTGCTACATGTGGACCTGCATCATCTTGCTCGAATAATGGATCTTCGAGTTCTTGTAAGTATGGCAGAAGATGTGTTCCAACCACCTCCGGAATATACCGTTGTGATGTCATATTGCCTCGAATGAACCAAGGGAGACATGCTGCTATAAGTAATCGCACCCCAAACATAACACCCACAGTGCGGTGTACATGCCTCTCAATTGTAAATCGAAGATTCCGTCGTTCACCCCGTCTTTTTCTGACTCTCATACGACCGTTGTGCATTCCTACACAAAATCTAGATTCGTCACTAAAGACAACACGACGCCATTCAAGATTCAAATGAGATCGTTCATTGCACCGTTGTAACCGTTGCTGACAATGTTCTACAGTCAAAGGAAGCACAAGTTGCGGACGATATGATGTTAACCCAGAACTTCGGATTCGGCGATAAACTATGCTAAGGGTTACAAGGTGACCTTATTCGCCAAACCATTGGTCATCAACTGCCCGAGTAGAGAAAAATCGTATTCTAAATACCAGTTGTCTTAAGTGACAACCTTAACGTTCATTCGTTTTTCTTGAAGCGCACTCTTTTACGATGTTCCTGGCCATCTGCAAACCATGCACGTCACACTCGCATTAAAGTAAACCGATTTCGATTTACACGGTTAACAATTTCCCCAAATGAAAAACCAGCTTCTCACAAACTAATAATTCGACGTCTGTTAAATTCGCTTAATTGGCGGTGATATCCTCGTTGCCGTACTCTAGGCATGATCAAACAAACAAATACGTTAACAAAAGAACAATAACCAAAATAATGTTAATTAACACTGAAAAAGAACAACAAATCGTACGTAAAACACAGACCGAAAAAGTTAACAAAAAATTATAACAAATGGCAAATGTGACGTTATTACATTACCACTTGATGTCAAAAGTTAATCAATTATTACTTAATGTCAGCCCAACAGATCTACCAACTTTGATTAAGAAATTCCTACTCCTTCTTGATGTTGTAATTTCTATGTCACTGAGTATATCAACATGGCCGGTAAATATACAAAACTAAGCCGGAAGCGCGAAAATAATATAATACATTCAAATGAAATAATTATAATAGATTAAATTGAAGCTTACCGGTTTTACTCTCATCTTTGATGTAAGTAAAACATTCGTCAAGAAGATTTTCTTTAAAATTGTCAAAAGAATCATATAACTTTAAGTGAGAAGAAGTGATAATTAAGTTTAATACAAGATCCTTTGCTTAGAACAATGATGTCTAAAAAGTTTCGAATAGGTTGATGCGATAAAGCTCCTACAGAGCCCGCAACGGGGGAGGCTGCTGTTACCTCTTCATCGAAGGATTGCATTAAATTTAAATAACTATAAAATCGGAAATTACGAAACACCCTGCATCGTGCTTTTCTCGGAAGGTACGTACTTTCATAATTATAGCTAAACTTTGAAATGCTCTCTATAAATAGCGAAAAATTTTTCCAAGCGGTTTATCACAGAAGGAATGAGATGATGTAATAGAAGTGTAGTAAATTAGGCCAAAGAATACAGCTCAACGATGTTGACCTCATCCTTGCGTAAATAACTTTGAGTGTAATACTAGTTTTCAATTCCTTATGGTTACAATTTTAGTAATTGATAGTTGTTTATTTTAAATTATTATATTATGAATTTAACTTTATGTTGTTGATTGCACGTCATTTTAAATATAAAAATGATTTGCCTTCAGAACAATAAAATAAATTCGTAACGGAAATTTATTTTAATAAAACTATGCCTAAAAATAAATGCACAAGTTGTGGCTCCAAGCAAACTGATTCCGACAAAGACACGCATTTCCTATAGCATATAAATCTTTAAAATTAAAATTAGAAACACCTATTAATAATCACGAACAACCTTCCAACAAACAAATTCATGTTGTTAAAGGATTAAATGCCAACCAATTTATTAGTTAAATTTTTTATACTCAGTTATTGTCCTCAATACAATTGTTGTTAGCTAGCAAATGAAAAAATCTTTCTTTATAGTCATTATGGTGTTTGAATTTTTCTAAAAATTGATGAAATTGAAGTGAAAACTGAGATAAAATATCCGTGCAAAAGGCCTTGCCACAAGAAATTTATAAGAATATGATTCAAGTTTTTTCCACTCTGCGGCTTCATCTTAAATTCTTAAAAACTGGTAACGAGATTTTAACTTTGAAAGAGAGTCTTATAAACATGTGCCAAATGCGGGATTGCTGAAAGCTGTGTTTACTAAAGAAACTATTGATTTGATTCAAGATATGGCACATAATGATGGAAGAATCACCGTCAGATTTATGGTACACATATGTGGATTTGCCGTAAGCGACTTAAAAAAAATGTTGCGCAACAAACTGTTCTAAATAATTGGGTACCAAAAAATGTCAACGGCCGATAGTAAACGCTTCAGAAAAGTCACTTCTGAGACTAATTTGACGATAATTTTGTAACAGTAGATGTAACCTAGGTTTGACCCAGAGTCAAAACATTAAAGTATGGAGTGGCGTCATAAGAGTTCACCATCGCCATGGCAACAGTTGTTTGAGATTTTACCGCGAGAATACAGTACAACATGTGAATATTACTCACAATTACGAGGGTTGCCTTTTATGTTGTTACAAATGACCACTAGATGTCGCTAGTGTAATAAGTTATTGCCATATTCGTAAAATTTGACATTTTGTATTG
>JAHWXV010647262.1:0-13107 GCA_024586415.1 Phrixothrix hirtus
ATTTGTGAAAAATATGCATTTCATTATAAAATTTACAAAATATGCAAAAAATGCATATATATGCACTTTGCATATATTCCGCCCCCTAGTCATAAGCAATTATTTATCGATTGAAGTGTATTATGTCAGAAGATAAAACGAAAATTTGCCTTGCGAATAATTCGTCCAACTACCATAGACCGACAACTTCCTTCAGACGCGCAATTAAAATCAGATGATAGACTTGTTGAATTGTAATGGAATTTTCACATATGGTAGAAAAAGATAGACCGCACTCTGCCCTAGTATTAGAATTTTAAAATTTATTTTAATTTATATAAAATATTGAACAAAACATATACAGCATTTATGATAAATTAGTGAGTTACTACACAAAAACTAAAAATTCTAATACTAGAGACGAACAGCCCCAAGTTTTCTAGACTATGTGTCAAAAATGCATTATCATAAAGCATAGCTGTGTATTGATTGTAATAAGATCACTATATGTGCAATGTGCATGTGCAAAATTAACAAGAGTGCACTCAGTAAGATTCTACTATTCCGAAAAGTACACTCCGCACAAAAAGTAACAATGAGCTTAAATATTTTTCATAAATGAACGACAATATTCGCTTATATTTGTTCAAAGCATACGTGATCTAAAGGTATTTAAATATTAGGTAAAGAGATAAAGAAATACTGTTGGTTCCATAATTGTGTGTAATATTCAAATAAATGCCACTTAGTCGTTATTCGAGTAATTTCCGTGCCTTTTGTCTTATTTTATCTATTATAACCAGAAGATTGCAAAATAGCTCATTTCTTGTCGAACAATTCGGTGATCTTCTTTAAAACGGTTTCTCACAAACTTGAACGTTCGATTATTTCATTGGCATAATTAGAGCAAAAGCTATTTAAATTCGCTGTGGAAATGCAGGAATTTGAGTTTCAATTAAATTGCATATGAGCTTGCAAAACCTGAAAAAGAATGATAACCAAGTGAGTGACACTGGTATGGCAAGCAAGTTATGGTGGACAATTTTTGAAAGTAGATATGACCTCTATTTGTATACTCCTGAAAATCTGTCGACATAGAAAGCTTTCTTGGGAAATTCCTATATGATCAATAATTATTTTGACAAATTAGCCAAGCAAGGTGTGAAATGCTGAAAGAGTGCTAACATTGTGACTCAAGTTGGAAAACGTTATGACTACAAAAGAACATATAGTTAAAGGGCAGAAATTCACGCAACCGTTGGATGTGTTTGTGATGATGGTTCTTGGGTACGACCACCATTTATAATTTTTAAAATAAAATTATTGCGTGAATCTTATGAAGCAGATAAGTTACCGGAGCCAATTATAAATCTCCCCAAAAGTTTAGATCAATTCAGAGCTATTCATTGAGTGGTTTCACCATTTCATAAACAAAGTTCCACCACAGGGATCAGTTCTGTTATTATCAGATTCACATGGCTCCCACATTAGTCCGAGGATATTCTCGTTAGCAAGGGAAAACCAAATATATTTGATAGCATTTCCTGCTCATTGTAGTCACCTAATTCAATCACTTGACTTGGGAGTTTAGCTAATTGGGCAAAATCTCTCAATTGTCATATGAAACCAACGCTACTAAGGCTACAAAAAAATCCACTTTTCATCAGGTGTTTAATGCTACCAAGATTTCGTCAGTAATATGAACATGCGTTTCAAAACAGTAGCGTATATCCTTTTAAAAGAGATGCCATGTTTGCGGATGCATTAGTTTCATCAAAGTTTGCGGAAAAAGACAACTGTACTGTTTCTATTTCTTCAGCATCAAATGTTGATCAGATTTCGAAACCTCTTAAACCATCTGTTAAGACAAATAAAAGAAAATGAGTAACAGATTCCTCGACAAAATGTTCAACGCCATTTGAAGAAGTTGATGGTGTCCGACGCGCTAGTTCTAAGAAAGTAGGTAGAAGTAAAAACTAAGTCCAAAGATATCGTTTCCAGTTCACGGATCGCGCTCGGCTATAACAACTTCTGTAAATGGAAAAAAGACGACTGGATATGTGGAAATCGTTCTAAAAACTACTTGCATGATGTCAAGAAGAAAACTGGCCTGACTTGGATACAATGTGGTTACTGCGACATTCCATACAACGAAACACGCTAATCTGGCGTCACGATTACGTGTGTGATAAATATTGTCAAAGAGAAAACATTTATAATTACAGTTAGATATGTGATCAATTTAAGACCATCGCCAGTTTTCCTAACTGGTATCACCAGCGTGCTTAACCTATTCACCAAGTTGACAGTCTACAAGTAGTTTTTAGTTTTATTTTACAGACAAAGAAAGCGTATAACAATAATGTCCATGTTAATGTTGATGTTATTAAATGAAAATATTAATTCGCACTAACATGTCCAAGAATAATTGAAATTGTGCATATAATAATTCTTAGACACAAATAACGTAAATTAACAATTAATGTAAATTAATTCATTTTAATATCCCATTCTGCTAAGTTGTTAAAATGATAGAAAACGGCAAATTTACTAAATAAATGTAAAGGTCCAAAGAAAAGCGTGACTATCTCAATTGAAAATATATTTAAAATTTGCAAGGAAAGTTTTAACAAGTCTACGGACGACATCCCTAAGCTAAGATTTAATACTAGGTTTCCGTAAATCTACACGATTTGTGTAGATTAACGTGGGATCCGCATGCAGCAACTAACTGACAACTAAATTTAACTCGTTGGTTTAAATTCATAATGTAAGCCACCGTATTAGATAAAACAACAATGGACAGGTTATATAGACACCAATAAACTAAAAATATTCGTCTTTCCTGATCAACAAGAATCAATTAAATATCACAAAGTGATAGTGCCATTTTTCAGTAGCTATGTTAATTCAGTTAAAGGTACGGCGATGAAGTCATAACTATGAATTGGTTAAGTAAGGGACAAATTATAAACAATTTGTTACAGCTAAGAACACAGGGGACGCCGGGTTCGGTCTAAACTCAATAAATTAATTTCCGCACGAAATAGTTTGTGAAAAAAGCAAAGTTCGGAAAACCAACACATTAGAGAACTGCTACCACAACAATAAATTAACTCAAATTTGGGAATGACGCGAAACTCCAAATTTTAAAAGACATTCAATTAAATATTTAAAAAATTGAATTTATTCAAATCTAAATAAAGATATGTAATTCTAGAGTTCATTCCACATAAAATGCAGCTTATGGCCTTTCTTTAGATAATGTTATGTAATTTTTAATACAAGAGTAAACCTTTTAATAACAAATATCGTAAATATATAAAACTTCGTTCTTGCAAACTGTAATATCAAATCCGTAAATTAAATACTTTTTAATCCGTATTTGATAAATAAATTTTAAGCTACCATTTGTATTTGTTTGAGAAAAACAATAAACCTTGATTTTAACAATACACCCTACTTGTTGTAATTGTTAGGGTAGAACTATATCAACATTAAGTCAGTTGACCGTTGACCCCAAATTAAATAAATAACCGCTCGATCAAGCATATAATTGTTAATAAATAAATTAAATGGTCGCAATCAACAAACAAAATTTTATGTATCAATTATTGAAATTGATTTATCTTAACTTTACGAGTTAAAAATTAAACGTAAATGATAATTATCACCTAAGTAGCTAGCTCCCTTTACCTCATGACAAAAATCAAGATATCGTTGAAATTCCTTGTTGGTATTTTAATCATTCTACTATATTATGATGCACTAGCCATGGCGGATAGTTATTTGTAAGATAATGTGAAGGGCGCGTAATTCCAACGTCAACTTAAAGTCCCTATGACGCTAAATAAAAAGTTTCATAAACAAATTTTTTAAGCAAACAAAGAATGATTGGGGTTTTATGATTTAAACAGCGCACGCGTGTGTGTGTGTGCGCGCGTGTGCGTGTGTGCGTGTGCGCGTGTGTGCGTGTGCGCGCGTGCGAGTGCGCATGCGTGTGCGCGTGCATGCGTGCGTGCATGCGTGCATGTGTGCATGCATGCATGCATGCATGTATGCATGTATGCATGCCTGCGTGCCTGCGTGCGTGCCTGCGTGCGTGAATGCCTGTGTGCGCGCCTTCATGCGTGCCTGCATGCGTGCCTGCATGCGTGCCTGCGTGCGTGCCTGCGTGCGTTTCTTAAAACTTAGCACAGTTCTTAGCTATTTCATTGCGTTTATAAAAACTATGCAGTTTCTTTAATAAATTTTCGAAAATTTAGTAACCAGAAGTACTTAATGTATTAATTGTGAGCAGTATATCTCAAAAACTAAACATCATATAAGAATGAAATTGTATATTTAAGTTTTTTATATTCTACACAGGAGATGTCAAGAATTTAGTTAAAATCGAATGACCGGAAATTCGACTTTATTTTTGCGATTTTTAGGTTTCTTTGCAGTTTTCTCGAAACTGCAATAAATTTTTTTTAAATGTGCTACGTTTATTATGTATTTAAATTTCCTTTGCGTGAACTTAACGGTTTCTCTGAAAAAATCCGTTGAAGCAAGTTATCACAGAAAATTTCCGGAGTTAAGCAGACTTTCGCCTGTCCAGTAACTTATATGTGTGACCGTTACAATCATCGTTTCCAAAATGAACGTAAACAATAATTTAATCATTTGTGGATACTATTGGCGCATCTTTGTGCCTAAGTAAAGGTCGCGTGTTGTCTCACACCAGATTTTTTTGTAAAGGAAAACAGCTGATGTAATGGTAATGTAACTGATGTAATACAGCAAATCGGAAACTCTATAATAATAATTTTAAAATACATTCATACTCGTATTGGTAAAAAGCAATATCCCAACTTTTATTCCATTTGTACTTTATACTAGTGCTTTACTGCTGTCAATTTACCTAGTTATTACCGCCCAATAACAGTTGCCCCTTCTACGCGACCCCTTATTTCAAGGCTAACAATTTTGGTCGGGTTGCTTTTAAATACAAAATTTCTAAGGGTGTAATTCAAAAAACATACCAAGGCAACTCTCAAGCTTGTGAAACCCTAACCCTCAACTGTTAAATTGATGGCTACCACAATAATTTAATAATTTCAAAGTTGAATGTTAGGGTTTGTTTTAAGTTTGAAGGTTGCTTTAGTGTCGTTCTAGAATTCAACCGTAAGACTAAGACTGCCAACAGGTTTTGCCCAGTAACAACATAATTAATTGAAATTTGTTAAAACATATTTCTTGAAGCTCCTCCCCACTACCTTGTAATCGTTAGTTTTTGAGCAAAAAAATAAAACCAATGAAAAGGGTGGGATGAAATGAATTGATAGAACTTTTAAGTTTAACAAATACCTATGTGTATTAACACAAACAGAAATAACTTAAACTTTTATAAATAAGATGAGAGTAACCGTACAATAGATACAGTCTACAGTTATGTGTAATTGTTTGTATTTCTACATCAAGGGGAGCGTTATACTGTGAATTGTATTATTCTTGCGTTCGCATCAGAAAAGCTACACCAACTAAGATTCGCCTGATGTAAAACCATAGCCTGGAGCAACCTTTAGTGTTGTAGATCACATTTCTGCACCAATTGTAAGGTTACTTCCCAGTTCGAATTTCTTAATCATTCTATTTATAAAAGTTTATAAATAAAGTTTTAAAAAGAGGTAGATTCTTAGAGATACATTTTTGTACTTTTTATAACAATTCAGTCATTTACTCAATGATCCACAAGTTTCAAAATTAATTTCGCAGAATTCTAACAACTTTGATGATTAAAATAGTTTAAATTTACGGTACATTTTTATTCACTTTAAAATGTTTAGCAGTCATATCTTTTCTGTGCCTTTACTGCTTTTTATACCCGGACGCAATTAACCTGTTAATTAGATTTTCACCAGTTTAACTAGTTTGCACACGCTTTTTGATTTTAGGTTGTTCATTAAAACTTTTACAGTATGCAGAGTGTATTGTTTTTCCGGAAGGAATGTTTAAACAACATTCAAAAGACAGCTAGACCCAGCTAAAAGAAAATCAAAATTTGAAAATTAAAAATTTATTTAGAACGTCAATTCATTACTAGCTAAATCAAATATGCACTTATGGAGCTCTATTTTTAAATCTTATTGATTTAATAAAAAAATAAGCTGTAAATTACAATCAGAAACTAAAGATGTTTCCAAAAATATTTCCTCTTAGTTCACAATTTGGTAACTGATTCAACCATAAAATTCACATCTGTTATGTAAGTTTAAACGTTTAAAGTGCTGACATAAATAAAATACCAGATATATAAAAAATGGTATTTACAAACAAAT
Source organism: Phrixothrix hirtus (assembly GCA_024586415.1). NCBI lineage: Eukaryota > Metazoa > Arthropoda > Insecta > Coleoptera > Phengodidae > Phrixothrix > Phrixothrix hirtus. Next base: position 6,300 of record JAHWXV010647262.1, read on the forward strand.
ACCTTCTAGTGCATCCTTAGTTCTTTATTTCTGGAGAAAAAGGAGAACCGGAACAGCCTTCTCGCATGACCTACTCTCGCTCTTGATTTATCTCATTTTTATTTTTATCTCTTCTACCTCCCAAAAGTCATTTAGAGAAGACGGATAATTGTGTTGACAACTAGGCTAATGTAAGAACATTAAATTTAGAATTTTCCTCAGAAAATAAGGGAATTAATGAAAGGTTCGAAATTCCAAGAATTGTGCGTAGATGAATTCAGAGCAATTTAAAACGATAATGTGACATTTGTTTGAAATGTAAACACCGAAGGAACTTCTAATGTACTGCTTTAATTGAATTCATTTATGACAACTAATTATAAGTCAAAATAAATTTAGTATCCATTTTTGTTATCTGTTGTGATTATGTCAAAACCCACTTAACTTTTAGACTCCATTAGATCCATAAAAACACAGCGGCGGTGTAGAAACAATTACGAGCATCTACGTTGTTACGAGGAATGTAATATCAGTTAATTAGTTCTTTATTTTTAAGAGTTCCTGCTGAGCTTCCTACATGTAATTTTTATAGTTTTATATCTTAAATCTTACACTGTTCTATTTTTGGTATGATTTTACATAACAATTGAAATATTAACATTTACGTTTTAATACTGTAGGAGTATTTCCTTAATTTTACATTAAGAAATAAATGAGAAATATTTTCGTTAAAGGTACAATAGAACACAAAAAGGCCCTCGTTTGATTAAATTGGAAAAACCGCTGAAACCTACACAGTCAAGTCGATTAGTTGAAGTGATAATTTAAAGCGTGGCGTGCTACGATCGCCGAAGATGAGCGTTCTCACCACAACCTTTTATCAGATAACGATACTTCAATTCTACTAACTTAAATGACATAATATTTATCTTTATCTTTATTTATACTGTGTAACTTTAACATTACCTATAAACTATAACAATTCGTATTGTAATACTGTAAGCAAACACAGAAAATAGCAAAATATGAAGAATCACTCGCAGGCATTTTAATGAATAATTTAACTCAACCCACACAATGATTTGAATACAATATTTATTTTAATCAACATCATTGTAAATTAAAAAAGAAAGTAGTTCTAAATGTATTAAATAACAAAAACCAACGTATTGTAGATTTCAGATATCAATTTTACTAATTGATGTAAAAGAACTTGTATCTGTGACAGTTTTGATACTAATAATCATTTGAAAACGTCCTGTATATATCATTTACGGATAACATCGTATTATTATTTAAATTCAATTGGGCTCCAAAACTGTCTTTTTTAGAATTAAGAATTCTAAAAATATTTTAAAATATTCTCAATTATTTTACGCTGATATAAAAAAGTCTCTTACCAAAGGTATGAACTTCCAGACTCTTTCGGAGTGTCAAAATAAATTTGGCACAGGATTTAAAATCCTAAACCTTTTACTGCTCGTACGCCAGTAGAATGCAGGCAACGCACAGTGATCGAAAATGCAAATTTAGGAGATCAATTAAAATAAAAATATTAATTCCGGGAAACAGCAAACCCTTACAATATTTAGATACTAAAATGTTTGTCCTTATCAGTCTCGAACAATTAGACACAATTCTTGGAAGTGCGGTAGGGGTAGGTATCTGCAAACTTAGGGCAAGTAAAAATGCATTCAGTTACGCTCTACTGTCGCAATCGCACGTTGTTTCTTTAGGTGAAAATAAGTGTTTTAAAATATTTCTGAAGTTTTACTTCGCCATGTCGGCTGGTCCCTCAGGTTAGTAATGAATTATCTCTTTGTATGTTTTAACATACTCTACAGTAAGAACCAAAAGTCCATACCCACCCTAAGGTTCAAAATGGTCTACGATCTGTAAGCTTATCGATGTTAGCACACTCCCCTTTTAAAATAGGCGCAGTTACTAGAATACGTACTTGTATTGCTATCACGCGTTGCATTTGGTAGAAACTAATAATTACAGAACGATTGGTAATCAATATGTTCGAAGTTTGTTTATCTGCTTAATGCGTAAATTGTGGAAGTTTACGCATTATAAATTATTTATTTGTATTGGAAAATATTTTTTATTGACATTTGATTTGCAAAATCAATTTCATTCCTGGTCTTACTCTATACCGTTAAAATATTATTCTCTTACTAATATTATAATGGTAATAGGTGTTTTTTTCTTGTATGTTGAATATTTTTCCAATTTCGCAATATTACATCATCCGATTACTCATCGGAAATTTTTAAGGATGTTATACGAAAGTAAAATAACAAAATTCTTATATATCTGTTACTTTTGAATCCATTTTTATGACAATTGCTGCCGATATCTCTTAAATTATTTAATCATTTTTTTTACCTTCTTATTGTCTTAAAAGTCTATAGACTTTGAGATAATAAATATAAAACCAAAAATTTTAATTTTCCCCGCTATCAACTTGTCTAGATGTGTTTACTTCCATACACTTTTTTCTAAAATTTAAAATTAGTGTAGCATTTAAAAATGTTTAAAAATGTGTAGCTTTAAATTTGTTACTAAGCATTTTCTCTCATTAAGAATTATCCAAAACGAGTCGAAGCCGAAACCATAAATCATTTGTAATATTTGTTTAGGATTTAGCAGTCTAGTAAAGATTGCAATATCAGGAACTTGTAAAATAAAATCCTTTCTTCTATCAACGTGAGATGAAAAGCATTTTGTGTATTACAGGGTGACCAAAATTTAGTATTTTATAGGGAGGCCCGAAAACAGCTATTAACAACAGATCGAATTTTTAACATTTTGAAAAATGTCGATATTTCTGTTATTTAGGAAATTAGACAAAACTATTTACACATTTTAAAAGTATTTTTTAAGACAAATTAGGTGAAGTTTAGAGATTTTACATATCACTGTTTATATATGGTTTATAATATGAACTGTTGTTTTGTTAAATATAAACCGAAGTTGAATGTTAACATACTTTAATACAGCTATTTTTCACTAATTTCAACGATAAATAATATGTGTGGCCGGAATAGAATATATACAACCGATGCTAGCTTTACCCTGTATATCTAATTGTTCAAAGTATTTATTTATTAATTCTGAGGGTAACATTCAATTCCCTTGCAATTTGAGAAATATTGAAATCCCAGCTTGAAGCATGATTATTCGGGATCTTGTATTGTTATCAATATTTGCTTGCCTTTTTAAACTGTCTTGCTTAATACATAGAACTTGAGATGCAAACCGCGTAATAAAATTGTCAGGTTCAAGTATAATTTATGATCTTTCTTTATTTCAAATTTAATACAGCACACAAACAAAAACCAGTCATAATAAGATTAGATGACATGATCAAAAAAGTATAGATTCTAATTTTAGTTGTTTTAACAACTTAACTTTATTTGCACAGATTTAACTGTACATATTTATTGTTGTAAATAACAACGTTTTTATTAATTACTGACCAAATTAATCAATACTAGACTATTTGGTCTTAATAATAATAAATATCTTTTGTGGGTATATCAGTCAATTTTACAGTTTAGAAAAATATATAGCACACATGTATTGAATACAATCTTAGTAAAGTTTTATTTTGTTTTATAAAACCAATAAGATAAGTTGTGTTTATCCGATCAAATGCAGTTGGATACTGAATCCTAAATTTATCTCTAGCAATTATAGGCGGAACAAGCACGGTTTCAAATGCTTGCTATGCTTTGAGTGATCGCTGCAGTCCAAGCAACTGTTCTGACTAAATGTGCATGGACTTTTGGTGCTTGTCTGTACATTTACAAAGAACGAGTCTTAGAAATTAAAAAACAAGTAGTTATTTCGGTACTCATCATATTTTGACAGAGTAGAACAAGAGAAATACCATTGTTTCGATAAAGAAATTGTATAATAATATAGAATTATAGTCTATCTTTCTAATAAAAACAATATCTAGGGTCGTGGTTGCTCAGAAGTTATTAATTGACTTTTATTTCTCCCCTAGGTTTTCACCTAGATGTGGCGAGGTTACAACTCTTCGATCTTTTTTCGATCCATTCTTTAGTATCCTGAGGAAACACTGTTTCTGTAAGGAAAAAGATGGTCTAAAAAGCCATGCCTGCCATAAAAAGAGATTGTTAATAAAATTTCATTGTTCTCAAACAAACTTGTGATTCGTTGAAAAACCAGTGGAAAAAACAAAAACAGTTTTTTAAAATGAAACTAAGAATGGTTGCATCAACCAGTATACCAATTTATTGCCCAAAAGTATCAGAGTGATGTCTCTGTTATACCTAACACCGGTAAAGATGTTAGATTACTAAGTAATAGATCTAAAAGAAGACGCACAAAAGGTCTGGTGTTGACTCACAGTCCTGAAGAACTTGCCTTTGCTTCACGTTATGGCTATACGAAAATATGTAAAAGAAACATTGCTACCGTTATAAAAAAAGCTGCAAGTTCAAGTCCTCGTTCACTGAGAGCATTAAAAAGGGTGCTAGTATCTAAAAGTACCATAAGAAAATTCACGGCTAATGAAGCTCTAGCTCTTATAGTTGATGTAAAACTATCGAAATCTCAGTAGTTGAAATCACAAAAAGCTGCGAAGAATATTAATTATGACGTATATTCTTCTTACGATAAAGTAATAAAAGCCAGAAAAGGGTGTTACCCGTACGAAATACACATAACAGAGAGTAAGGGGGGCTTAAGTTACAAAGTCTGCTTGATCACATTGTTCATCGTCTGGCTATTGTTTAAGATAAAGTTCTATTATGGGTTGTTGTAGAAGAAAGTGTGGTAAACAATACATTTGCTCCGAATAATAGTGACTTATGGATAAAGTGACTTTAGCTAATGTGCTGCGCCTCGAAGCGATCGTATAGGAATTTTGGCGTATTTTATCGATTTTTAAATGTTAATTTGTGTAAAGAATCTTCAATTTACGAATTCCTTGTGGCTACTGTAACTAGGTTTCTGTTTGATTAATTTATTTTTCCTAGTGATTATATTTGTCGAATTACGTGTATTTTGTCTGCTGGGTTTTCAAATAATATTAATTTGTTCAATTATATTTGATGTTGATTTGGTCTTGCGGCGTTATGTGAGTTTCGCATGCGCGATCGGCAAGGGATTTTTTTGCCTTAAACACACCGTTATAAGGTGCAATGATCACGCCATTTTGGCTAACGTGAAATCTATTGTTTATTAAGAATTATGTGTGTTTGTACTAAATTTCTTTTGCTAACCGCAACATATGGCGGGTAAGTGCTTAGAAAGGGTATGTAGGGTCCCCTTTTTAGTTATCTGTAATTTATTATAGTTCCTTTACGCCCCGGTTTTGAACCAAAGCGGCGGATAAGGTGTACCTGATGCCGTTATTAGCGTCATCAGCTCGTTGACGATATCTGTCCGACTCGAAGATGGTTTGTGCCACGTGCCGACCACCACTTGCTGTTAACTTCCATAAGGCCTTGAGGAATCGCATTCCGCGTACCTAGTTTATCTACATACAAGGTCGGTAACTTCTAATAAATTTTGGTCTGCACGAGACACTATGGCCCTGGTTACTTCGAAGTCGTTTACGCCGCAACCTCTAATTTGATTTGATTGCTCTTAATATGAACTTTAATATTTAATTATTTCAGTTTAGTTGTTCGTTAAGTTTCGCTTTACTAGAGTTAAACCTTATTCAAATTTAAAGTATATACATGTTACATTTTCGTTTAACTTAATTTACTTTGAACTTTTAATGAGATATATAGCTAAATATCAAATTGTTACTGTCATGTGTCACATATAATTGCTGTTGAGTATAAATTTATGATTATATGTGTAAGGATAAAACGCCATACGTTCGTTTACCTATTCTGTACCGATAAAACTATTGCGTTTTGTTCTAGCGATAAAGCGTTATCATATAGCTGACCTGTGTGTTAGTGGTGAGCCCTTGTGCACAGCTGTTCTACCCGATCTAACATCCACGTCCTATTAACATCGCGTATTAATTTTTGATTTTACGTTCAATGTCGAACCCGTGTGTTTTAGTACACGACAATTAATTTATTCGGCGGATGTTTCGTAGACGCTTTATCACTTAATAATCAGCTGTATTATAGATTATTTTAATAAAACGAATATTTAGCCTGTTTTTGTGATACTCTTCTGTTTATTATTATTATTGTAAGCTGTAACGTTATTTCACGTATACAACATTTCTTTGCCTACCGAGTGCTCACTGTCGGAAGTCCCACCTTGACAATCACTTTAACAACTACATTAGTTACTTACTTGTATCTAAACTTTGTATCAACTTTTGCGGTCTCGCTGACCTTCAACCGCAACTTGCTCCTTAAGAACAATTAAATTATCATATATTGTTAATTTTATACTTTAATTTTGTGCATGTAAGCCTAGCTTTCTCTTTTAGTTGTGATTTATCTCTAGTTACAACTTGTCCCGAATTGCAAATGACGGTTTCGACCAATCAACTTGTAACGAACATTCCCGTCCACTCACGACGAACTACTGAGCTCGACGATATTTAAGGGTAACTTACCCCGTTATAACATCTTTATACGTGACTTATAAATGGGATTTCGATGGAAGCTCAAACCATTCAACATATAAGCAAAAATTTCAAGAAAGTTGTAATGCAATAGAGTGAGACTTGTTTTTGCCATCTATTATGCCATTAAAAATATATACAAAAATAAGAAATTAATCTAATAATTTAAATGGTCTTCACCCAAATTTATATTTTTTTATTTAAATTGACAATTGTTTCGGTAATTTTAACTTTTCATAAAAAAGTAAT
>JAHWXV010647290.1:0-10433 GCA_024586415.1 Phrixothrix hirtus
TGATATAAATATAAATATACATAAATAGAATTATAAATAAATTTTTGCTGCTGGTGCATTATTATTAAAATAAATAATTAAATATTTAAACTAAATTAGTGTACATAGTTCCTTATAAATAAGTGTAGAATTAAGTGAATATAAATAAACATTATAAAAACAATTACCTAATTTCGTTACAATATAGTTGCATATCAGAACACGAAATATTAGTTATTTTAAAATATTTATCAGCACTTACCTGTTCGTTATTGATAAGATAAGGCATGTCTATTACAATTATGATTAGTGATCTATTAATTTTTTTTGTTAAAAGAAATTTACTACTATATACATGGACATTGAATATTATCAAGTAGCAATTATTGCTTGTGCAAGTATTTCAGTTATTCTAATTATTTTAGTTTGTGTTAAAAAAGTGCCTTTTGGTAAGAATATTTTTATTGTTATATTGAGTATTATTTAAAATAATTTTGTAGCACATAAATACAATGAAGTGCCCAACAACGTTTCTACAATACAAGGAATGTATTATTCGTATTGGTCATCACAATATGCCGTTCTTAAAAAAAATTCTAATGCGCAAGTAAACGTGATTTCGGAACGGAATGTAAAAAAATGAGGTTACAAAAACAATTAGCATAAGAAAACCAAAAAGTGTGTACCTATTCATAAAATCCTGTCACTTTTACATACAGTTGTAGGATTAATTTGCAGTAGTTATGTAACGCAATATGATATAAATAATATGCAGAATTATTTTTAATAATTAAAAATGAAAAGTTATACAGTGGAGTGTAATAGTTGGCGACAATTTTAATTTATATTGAAGAATAATTTAAAACAAAAATAAAAATTTTTAAATGCTATTGATAAAATCCATAGTTTCTGCAATGAATAGCCCTTTAGTTATTTCATTGCAAATGATGAAAACATATTATTTTGGTAATAACATTTGTTTGTTGTTTAAGAATGTTATTAGATACAACTGGTATTTCTAAAATTACTACAGTCTCTTCGCTAAGCATTGATTCTGTGAAGTTAGTTTAAGAATAAATTTAATGTTAGTAGGTCTATTAAATAGGGGACTGTTTCAAATGGAAGTGATTTTAAACCCGTAAAAGAGTATCCATTGTTAAATATACAAAACTAAATCAACAGTTCTCTATCTAATCTTCATATTTTGCAATATATTTTTTCCAGCCGTTGGCAAGTGTCCCACTCCCATCTGAAAAGAACCTATTTATGTTTTGGTTTTAACGCTTTTGCATTTTTAAAATTTACTTCAATCAGGTCTCTTTTAAGGGATCCAAACAAATGCAGATAAGTCTGATGACCTAAGGGGCATTCAATTACTTCGTAGTTTAGCTTATTAATAAGTTTAAGTTATATTGACGGTATCCCGCTTGCACTACTTGCTGGGACCGAACCCCTTTTGAATGATTGCCGCAAGGCTCCTAAGGGATGGGATTAGGCAACCCAAAATATTATATTCAAATATTATTAGTTTTTAATAGTTGTAGTTAAAATTTAAAAAAAAAATACGTAGGAATCAACCGAATATTATGAATTCATAACAATAGTTTTATCTGCAGTTTTTAATTAATTACGGGAATGCAATATTGAAAAAACGTAAATTAGCTTCTGTACTTAATTAAAAAAATGTTGATAAAACTATTATTTATGAATTAATATTATTCCCTGCGTATCGTTTTTTAAAAACTTTAACTGCAATTATTAAAAACTAATAATATTTGAGTATTGTATTTTGGGTTGCCTAATCCAAGTCTCTAGGCGCCTTAAGCAGACTACGGTAAGCTTGATTGCTAATTGTGCCTCCTTTAACTATAGAATTCTCCAAAATTATTCAATTTTTATCCTAAGCTATAATCAGCCTGACTCTCTCAAGCGATAGAACTGATTTGAAATTTTAATGCTTTGGGGAGAATCAACGAGGCCACGTTTTCTCGACTTCTTACATTCTAGTTAGAAATGGTGCACCCAAATTTCCTCACCTGTCACTACTTTATTTAAAAATTTGCTCTTCTACATTAAAATAGTCTAACGAAGGTAGTTAATTGTTTTATAATCTTTATACACACATATTCACTAAGATTAGGATTATTTATGTACATTTATTTATTTAAATATTTGTTTCACAATACACTAAGAACAAACGTTTATATTGTTATTTATGTATAACAGTAACTAACAGCACAAGATTTTAATTAACATTAAAATTAAGGGAATGTAATCCGTTATTGATATAGAAATAAAAAAGATCCAAAACATTAAGAAAACTCTAGATTAGTAAAGAATAAAATTAGCCATAATAATGGTGTAATAAATTGCAATGCCATGATGACTCATTGCTGACACTGAATTTAATTGACAGATATCGGTTACTACAATGAGCCATTTATGATTACATCACATTCTTAATTACAAGCAACCTTTTGGATTGTTCCAGAAGCTTCCATTCAGTTTTTATGGTTTCCAATTTTGTTACACTGCTCCCTCCTTACGTCTCGTAAAAGTGACCTCGGACTTTGCGAATGTCGGAATCTGCACCGCGATCCATACTTGCAGCTCCATTTCTTGAACAAATGACAGTCCATAGATTTCGTCGTTGGTGAAATTCCTTTTGCATGCCAACTACACACTAGGATCTTGACACCAGTGTCTCGAAACACTACCTCCAACATGTTACGTACTTTGCGCCAATTAAGATAGTCTAGGCCACAGTCAAATTTTGGCACGATAATTTTCTACCGGCACCGGCACAAATTTGTCTTCTTAGGTCCCATAATGCCTTCCATAAGTATTCATAGCGTGACTTTTGATGGGATAATACTTTCGTTAAGTACTTTGCATACTTTGGCGATGCGATGACGGCGTAGTAGGTGGCTTTCCAATTTCTGGCTCTTGCTGCTGTATTTTTTCTAGGCCACCATACCTATTTTTAAACTCAACTGCGATGCCACGGGACATTCGGGCATTTTTAGCGACACAGTGGGCCAGGGGGTACTCCTCTGGTACATCAAATAGATTTTCGCATTTCTCAGTGGGAACCCCAAAAATCTAGCTTTATCTTGTCCTGAATAGGTTGACATAAATTCGGTAAATGACTGTTCTCTGTATTTGAGTTCTAATTCAACATGATTCGCCATTTGCTCACATTCTTGCTGTTCCGGTTCTGTATTACTCCCAGCATACGGAGCTAAGCGATTCACGTGAACTACTTTGGGCTTTCCTCTGGGCAATTCCATAATTTGATAGATTACACCGTTATTCCTCTTTATCACTTTAAATGGACCTTCCCAAGATCTTTGCAATTTTGGAGATAGCCATCGTCGTCGCTGAGGCTGGTACAATCAGATCAGGCCATTGGGTTGAAATCCTCCTGATTTTGGAACTTGTATCATAGTGGAATTTTATCTGATCGCTGGAAATCTGAATGTTGTTGCGGACTCTTTCGTGAATTGAGTTTGGCTCCTCTAGCATATGCATTTCCGGCAGCTTCCTCCTCTCCAGGCTTGCTGCCAACCTCCAAATTACATGGTAATCTAATTTGTCGCCCAAAAAACACTTTATCTACGGTCTCTCCTGCCGTTTGGTTTACAGTTAATCGATATGCCATCAAGAACAGATGCAAATACTAGTCCCAATTGTTTTGATCGTCTGAGACAACTCTTGTCATATATTTTCCCATTGTTCGATTCATGCATTCTACCATTCCATCTAACCGGATGAAGAGCAGCTGTTCGGTTTTTCGAATATTCAGCAGCTGGCAGTGACTTTAGAATAAGGCTGACTCAAAATTTCTTCCTTAGCCTGAATTTAATTCCAAAAGAATCCAGAAACGACTAAACAGTTCTTTCACCAAGGCCTTGGCCACTGCAACTGCTTCTTGATTAGGTAGAACGTATTATTCGGCCTATTTAGCAATATGTATTTTTTCCTGCTTCGGTTTCTGGAAATGGGCCAGCTCTTTCAAATGGGCTGCTTACATTATATTGTTGCATCGGTACTTTTCGTTTCCCCAATGGACCATTCCCAGACGCACATAATACACATTTTCGGCTCCACTCCTTAACATCATCCTTGCAGGTCATCCAATAAAATCTTTCACGCACCTTTTCCAAAGTTTTCTTTACCAGATGGACCATTATGCAGCTGTCGCAAAATTTCCGCTACTTTGTCTTTCGGAACCGGTAACTGCATTTGTTTTTTATTTACATTATTTTTCAGGGATCTTTTCAAAAAGTTGTCCTGAACTTGTAAGGAATCCCATTGGGATTAGTCTTCGACCATTGGCCTTCCATTTTAATAACACTTTCAGGTCTCAGTCGTTTTCTTGATCTTGTTTGACATTATCTGGGTTCCAGTCATTGTTACTTACAGTAGTACAATTGAAAAGTGGCTCTTCAATTTTCGACTCCAACTTAGAGCGGTGCTTACTACCTTTTGGGCAAGGCCGGCTTCTTTTGGGGCGGCGTTCCTAATGGTTTATGTTATTGGTGGGACTATTTCTTGATTCTGTGCAATTTCTCTGCACATATCCCTAGTTTTCACATTTCTAACATCGTAAATTTTGCACAATTGGCTTTAGCATCTTAAGTAATCTTAACACGATCCCTTCTAAAGTCTCAGCACTAGATTTATCTATTTTAATGACTCGCACACGAACATAGCCCTTGGGTGCTTGCTAGCCGCTTCAGATTCAAGTGCATGAGCCAATGTACTAGTAAGGTCACGTGGACAAGCTAGTGTAAGTGCCTGTTATGTATCGGAATCCCGAAACCGTCTAGGCATGTTTGCACCCAAATTTATTCAATAAAACTTTCTGGAGCCGTTGGATATGCTAATCTGAGTAGTTGTACAATTTCAGTATCGAATTCTTGGGGGTTCACTCCAATTTTCTGCTCTGGGTTCCTTAACTGGGCACACTAGACCTGTTTCAGATGTTTATCTCCATATTGCAATTTCAACTGTGAAAGAAAGTAATCAAATTTATTTTACAAATCATTTGGCATGGCTTGTAAAATGTCTAAAGCATCCCCACGTAGAGCTACTATTAAGGCAGTTGCCTTTTCTTCAACTGTCCATCCATTTGATATTGTAGATGGCACGAACTGTTTATGGTAATTGGCCCAAGATGTCTTCCTATCATACGTGGATGCTTTAATGTGTCTTCTAGCACTTGGCATGCCATTTTCAATAACACGCAAATGTTCAACTTACTGCACATTTACTTGTATTGGTTGTTTATGAGAAATAGAAATCACTTCCTTCTTTATTTACGGTAAGGGGAATAAGCTTTTGATGAAGTTCGTCACACTTCTTAGTTACTTCCTCATATTTTGTTCAATCTCATAGGTAACATCTTCTATTTATTTTGTTAATTTTGTTGGCTTGATTTAATTTCTTCCTGTAGTTTAGTCTGGCTTAATTTAAATTCTTCCTGTAGTTTATTCTGATTTGCATTACTCGATAACATTTTCTCTTTTAATTTGTTTTAAATTTTTCCTTTTAATGCATTTTGACCTGACTTAATTTCGTTTTGTAATTTATTTTGATTGGATTCCATTTTTTCTTGATTAGAATCCATTTCTTCTTGTAATTTAATTTGATTGGATTTCATTTCGTCTTGCATCTTTGCAAAATTTCCATCAACAACTTAATTTTTTGTTTTTCCGAGCTTCTTGTCACTGGCATATATAAACACTAGCATTTAATTAATAATAGTCGGTGAGTTCAATTTTTAAAAACAACCTCTACACCTGACGCCAATGTAACGAAACTAGTTAATTGTTTAAAAGTCTTTCTTTATATTCACTAATACTAGGATTATTTATATACATTTATTTATTTAAATATTTATTTCACCATACATTAGCAACAAACGTTTATATTTATATTTACGTATAGCAGTAACTAACTGCACAGATTCTAATTAAAACTAAATGTAAAAGATACAGAAAGGTAAGGAAAACTCTAGATTAGTAAATAATAAAATTAGTCATAATAATGATGTAAATAATTGCACTGCCATGACTCATCGGTTATCGCAATGAGTTATTTGTGATTACATAATCTATCTTAATTACAAGGAACCTTCTGTATTGTTCCAGAAACTTCAATTGAGTTTTTATTGTTTCTAATTTTGTTACAGTACAATTCTGAATCTGGGGTAAATCTTGATAATACAAAATTTAACCTGTTTTCTTTCTCAAAATAAAAAGTATAAATATTTAGAGAAAAACAATAGCTGTCCCAAATTTTGGGTTCTTTTTTGAATAATATACCGAAACTGCATTTAATTTTATCCATTTTTAAAGGATCTGCATTGAAATTAGGGTATCGACGAGTACATAGGCCTCTTAAATAAAATAACTTGAAAAATAATAGTTGTTGTATACTAAAAAAAAATTGGTATGTGCTTAGTAATTTACAAAAATGATTCATAAATTTTTTCAGTTAAATTATTGTGTTCTTTCATAAATAATAAAAATAACAATTAAATAAAATATGGTTCATCAACAATAAGTAAATCGCAGCTTCTTTTTCATTTATTAAATAATAAATCAGCCGATTTTCATTAGTAAAAAAGAACTTCTTAATTGAAAAGCATTCACCAATTAATTACTGAAAAACAAATGGACAATTTACTTTGCGTCACAACAATTATAAATAAATCAATCAATTCCTGAAATAAGGCAAACAATTGTAATGCCGGGACAGGTACTGATTGCTTGTACGAATTAATACAACAATAATGACACAAAATTTATTATTATGCATACTGCAACAAAATATAGTCAAATAATATTGGTTATGGGTATTCTGGGTTAGTTAAATTGCCAAAACAATGCAAGTTAGTTTGTAGCAATTTTACAAGATCCACTATTAATTTGGAAATTTATTTTGATTTCATATGAATTTATACCAAACTTTTCGGAATCGAAGCTTCCAACTTCAGTTATTATTAAACATAACCAATTACGATTGTTGTACATCCATGAATCTTCTTAAAGCAGCAGGTAGGTACAATTAATTACTAAACGACTTTATAACCGTTAATTAAAAAAAATAACAAATTTTTCCAATAAAATCCAACACAAGTCTATTAATCTAATCATTTACAACTTCTAATCAATTCGTCTTTAAATGCACGAAATTTATGACGCGTAAAATTCATTCAACGGCAAGTACTACTACAGCTTGGCCATTTTAACCTGAGAAAGAATGAGCCGATAGTCTCGATTTGATACGTGAAAGATCATGCCTTTCTACAAAGATTGCTGTAAGTGCATTCAAAATAGAAAGCGTGTTGTAGTTTTTGCATTGCCTACTTTAACATGGATTGTTTTAGAAGTTGTATGTTAAATTTGTTATAATATTGAGTTACAAATAGTAAAATTTTATAAACATACGTTTTATAATTGGATAATTGAATTAATTAAATTGTTGAAACCCATAGATATGCATAGTGCAAATGTTAATTTTAAAATAAAATTATAAAAATTTTATACGAGCGCGGAATGGTTTAAAAGCTGTCATTGGTACTAGCATCAAAATCAAAATCACATTTAGATTTTACATTCCGAACAGGCTCTGGATCCTCGATTTTCGTATCACTTTTTGTTTCTTTTAATTTTGGTGAACAGAAGCCACTGATATACCTGTTGCGATACCTAAATATTCTTTTAATTTCGCTTCATTGGAACTACTAATGCCTATTTCCTCCTTTGAAATATTTTTAAAAAATTCAAACACAACTTCGCAGCTCGTTAAGCCTTTGAGGATTGCTGGTGTACTGATAATAATTTCAATGAATTTTCGCTTCGGAGTATACAAAGCCGTACCCTCACTAAGCACCTTATGCGTAGTGTACAACTTTTTCTCAGCTTAAAATGGCGGAGGTGTCCTTGATTTTCCTTTGTAATAATCACCTTTCTTTTAGGAGTAGACACAAAACATACACTTATATAAAAGGTCTGTAGTATTAATTGAAATAAAGTTTGATACGCCATCTATCGCCTGATCTATGAAATACAAATTAATTTAAAACCATTGCTTGAAATTATTATTATAAGGGTGTTTTCAAACATTAATAGCCGTACACATATGATGGCTAAATTATAATCAGTAAAATAAAATCAAAAATGAGAATAATTTCAACAGAACATCGATGACGTTTTGATATATCTTTAAATGCATGGGTACGCAACACCGTTTCGATTTCATTAGCACTTATTTGTCAGAAAAATGATATAACATCTACGTTATCAATGATTATAACTTTTAACTCACTTTAAATTGATATAAATCGAATTAAAAAACGCATTCGCTTACATTTTAGATTATTAATAACTCTTAACGAGTTCGACTTGCTATACTGCACGAGTATGGAGCATATTAGCTGCTTTCTATTCATAAAAAATAGTATAAAAACTGGGAAAAGCACAAAATATTGTACTTTTTTGTGAAGAGAAATTGGCTGGTGTAATATCGCAGTCTAAACTGACAATAACGCATGTGGTAGAAATAACGAGTGTTTAACCACGGCCGGCAAAGCTACAGTGGAGCGAGGCGTGGTTCGACGGTCCTTGCGACGCTAAACACTGTAGAATTAAGACACAATCGGCAAAAAATGCGCGCCACTGTTCTCAAGTCAAAACTGCAATCAGGGATGTTTGCGAAACACCTTATATATCACGATGTTAGTGACCTTAACAGTGAAGACAGACACTCTAGTGGTACTGCAGATACTGGATTAAGACTGAAAAAGAAATGTGCTAATGCTAAAAGTGCTCACTCATTTATGATCGCTCCTACATATTCATGGAGTGCTAACTTACTTATAAAATTGGGGCGAAACCCCCTATATATGCTTACTATTGATTCAAAGCTATCTTTATTTAGAAAAGGGTGGAAATACGATGATTCTTTTGACACGCCCTGTGTATCATTAAAAATTAAGCTAACTGAATTTTAAATTATTCGGTAAATTTTATGATTATTTGAAACAAATGCTTTATAACTGTTGTTAGTGATAACGGTGAAACGAGTATAAAACTTATTACGCGGGTACTGTATGAGTGTCACTTCAGGTGAACTTAAATTGCCAGTAATCCAGAAAGAAAACAATACTTGGGCTCAAACACGTCATATAATAAACCTTTAACGTGTACATATTTATACATACACAGTTAAGTTGCAAAAATAAAATAAATGTATACCTAAAGTAAATTACACAAATAAAACACATGAATACCTGTGCAAGCGAGATTAACATGTAGCATGATTAAAAGGAAAACCAAAATACGTTTCCAGGCAACGGCGAAATTTCTGACAAATTCGACAAGAAAAGCGTATCTAGCTTGTAAGGCGGCACTTGTGTAAACAAACACAAGTTAAATATTAAATCATTAAATGGGTACCTAACTACTAAAAGTTTCGATAAACAATTTAAATTACTAAAATACAATTATAAAATTTACAGAAAATTAGCTTCTAATAATTAATCAAAAGTGTTTATTTAACCAGTAATTATTAAAAGGTCATAATCCATTCGTTTTAATTCATTCAAAATTAAACGGTAGCAACAATGTCTTTTTTATTACGTTAAGTAAATTTGCAAACTAAAACGGTCTTGTAGTTCTTGATAAATTACGTTAAAAATCAAAATGTGTCGGATACCCTTCTTTTATACAGACAAAAGTACGTGGACAGCACCTGCTATTTTTGATGATTCTAACGTTGCTTAAACTTAAGACAAAGCCGCCCTTGTGTCCTAATTACATAAAGACTCCACTCGGGAGGAACTAACGGAACGGTGCCTGTCTAAATCTTGCCAATTTCAAATCCCAAATTAATTCTGGAAACTCCAACTCCGACACCAATAGCCTAGTGGATTAATAACTTTGACAAAGACAGTTTCAAAATCTACTAATTAAAGACACACGGAATTACTCAAAATAAATTTTCTCTCCGCGAACTGTGCCGCTTAAAAACGGATACCCAACTTGCTATATATTTTTCCTCTAAGAATCTTAAAGCTGCATGTTTCCCAACCTTAGCCTTAGCGTCGGATATCTTGGAACGTTTTGTAATTATGTTGATGTACAAGTAATTTTAAACAAGGTTCTCGTACTCTCATATGCGTTACTTATTCGAGATTCGGTTTGTATAGTTTTTGCATGGATATGTAACTGCATGGATCACGTTGACGCGTGTTTCGGTGGTACTACATTGTTTATTTAGGTCTAAATGCTGAGATCATCGTCTGTAAGAAGACAAAATAATTGACTTCTTTTTCATATGACAAATTTTTAATATGTATTTTTGCAATGAATAATTTTATATATAATACGAGGTGGATCTAAATAGTTTTTGATTTTAACCTATTTATTTCTTAGGAACATGAT
>JAHWXV010647334.1:0-10700 GCA_024586415.1 Phrixothrix hirtus
GTAGACCAAAAACACTATCCGATAAAATACTAAATTGAGTCCTTTTAAATATATGTATGTTGTATAAGCACTGCAAAAACTAATAACAAAAATATTATAAAGTATAACGATAAATAAATTAAAAGCGATAAATTGAGTGACAACTCTCTGTACTTAGAGCGGATCAAATTTGTACTAAATAAAGCGCGCAAATTGGTATTGCAATTCGCAACGAATGCAACCTAAGAACTTAAAAGTCACTACATTGAATTTTTATATACAAGGTGAACAAAATTTTATAACTAATATTTTAATGCATGCGCCGACAGCGTATGTATTTAAGTTTAACAGATACGTATCTTAATTCTTAATTTCATATAACTAAATTGCCGTTGGTTTACATTTATGTAATTTCTTATGCCTAAGATAATTCTGTTAAGATCTACTCTCTTAACAAGAAGGTTACCAAAAATTCCTATTAAAGACATACGATAATACAACATATAAATACGAGTACGAAATATGTATGTTATTATATTTAAAAATGACATTCAGGAGGACATCTAGTAAATAAATGTGTAAAATAGGAATAAATGAACTGTAAATTATTGAATAGAAGTGCGAAATGTTAGTTAAATATAGAAAATTGTAATAACTTTAAGATTAGTTAATATATGTCACTAGATAGCAAATTAAAAAGCTGCAGCCCGAATTTGATAACAGATTTTAATAACTGTGGATATAAAAGGACAGAAAAATGTTAAGAATCTCTTTGATTCTCCACACGAACAAATTACCTAGATCCCGAACTGTTCTTACTAATACTTGAGGACTTATTCCAAGTAACTGTAACCTGCTTTCTCCTGAATGCAGCTCTTGTAAAAGCGTTTAAACCAGCTAAACCTTCGTCATGCAAATAGTTCTTGTGTACAACTCTGGACTGATTCAAGGCAAATATAACCGAAGAAAGCTAAAAAAATTGTCTTGAATTTATTCAGACACGCAATCCTATCCATAAATAATTATACAGTTATCAACTATCAACCAATTGCAAGAATTTGATATAAAACCTTTACTCAGATTCATAACAGTACCAACGTGCTTGTTTTGTAGTATAATCATCGCGTTACTATGGAAATCCCAACAATTCGGGAAATATATCAAAAGGTGACAATCAATATAGCAGGTAAATATATAAAATCAGATCAATGATGCAAAAAGGATTAAACTTTCGGTCAAAATTCGTACCTTGTATTATATTTAGACCTAATGGTACTTGGATTAATCAGTTTAATTAGAACTAATCATGTCCTCTATTTTGATGCAGTATTATTGCTTTATATTGTAGTTTTCTAGAATTGTTTTCCGACTGCTTAACTAATCTACGTTTTTGATTACTTCAGTAGCGTATAAAAGTTCAAGAGGTATGCGATCTATGAAAGTGCTACCACTTAAATATTCGATGCATTTATTACCTCGTCACGAATGCAGAGTTTCATCAGAAGCCCCAGTAGAATATTTTTATAGGTGGGGCCATATCAAAGGTCCGCTGCGAGTTAAATCAAACTTAACTGACAAATTGTACGCAACACAATAAAGGTAGTGTTTCTAGCCACGGACATCCAGTTCCTAATCTGCGGACAGACGCGAAAAAGAGCATTACCATGGAAAAATGTCATTAGACCTCAGCGCTGTGGTACTATACCAGCAGTACAGTTAGAGATCGCTGTTATGGGCGCAATAGCGGTGAAAGCGGACTGTGTTATGAAATTAGCAATGATTCTAGGATGAGTTAGCTAGTAGGAATTTCCACGATGAATTATGTTGATAGTTCGAATTATGCACGCAAAAATGATTCACAAATTGTAGAATTTTGTGGTGATTTAATGGTCACGGTTATAAACATCAATCATAGTTTAAATTTTTTATTAGGTCTAAAATTATTAATTTAATTATCGTTGTACTCACGGTATGAATGAGAACTATTGAGTTTCGTGCTTGTCTATTGTGCATTAAAGAACAAAGAATACCAATCAAGATTTTTTCAAAGTTCAGTTTCTCCCCAATTAAAATAGACATAAAGTAAACATCAATATACTATAAAGAAAATACTCGACTTTGTGAGGTATGCAAAATCCTTAGTAAATTAAAACTAATCGAATTTAAAATATAAAACACCAACTCTCTGCAATATATAATTAAGTTTCTGTAGAAATGACTATCATATAAAATAAATATACTCTTTCGTTGTTTCTTAAATTCTGACTTGAAAATATACAGGGCGGTGCCTGAGGGTAGGAGGGTTTTTAAACATTCATAGCAAAATAAGAAAGGGCAATTTATGACAAAGCTTTTATTTCTTAAAAATAACATCTTCTGGGTAACCACCAAGACTTCGAATATATTTATGTAGTCTAGTGACAAATTCATTCATGGCATGCTCCAGCAGATGTAGATTGTTGCTGATTTCTCTCACTTCAGTAATTATTCGTTCCTTTAGCTCCTAGACCCCCCATGATTTTGTAGCATAAACTTTCGCTTTAAAATGCCCCAAAGGAAAATATCAGTAACAGTTAGATTTGGGGACCTTCCTGATCAGTTAATGTCTCGAAACTTTGAAACTACACGGCCGAGAAAAAGCTTTTGCAGAAGTCGCATTGAAGATCGACAACTGTACACCATTTCGCCGTCTTAATAGAACCAGAGTTCTCCACATTCATCAATATCAGGAAATTTTAGTAATGCTAACATCACTTGGAACGTTCTCCTACTACTGTAACAGTCTGCTTGTATTCCTCAAAAAAATAGAGCTCAATTATGTCGAAAGCAGATACCCACACCATGCTGTTACCTTAGCACTGTCTTTCGAACATTTTCTTAGGTTGTTGCCGAGACCAGTAACGCAAATTGGGTTTATACGTGCAAATGTACCTCATCAGATATTACAAGTCGTCTCAAAGCCGTTTGATCTTCATTCTAAGCGAATTGATCCATCATTTGGTTTCAGTGCCTGCACGATTTCAAGTTTATAAGGATGCAACTTCAAATTGTCGTGCAATATACGGCCTAAACTTGGGCGAATGTTCAAAGTATGAGGCTGTCGTCTGGAAGCACGTGTTGAGCTCCGTTTCGCTGCCTATCTCACACACTCTATTGTCTCTGGAGTACATTCCGTACGTATAGGTCCAATAAAGTAATTATTTACATTATCCGTGGCATTAAAAATTTCAATCCATTTCTAGAATGTGTTTCTGTTGGAACAGAATCATGTTGAGGAGCTTAAAAAAGCAATTTATACTTTCTTTGCGCTGAAACAACAGATTTACACTCAAAACGCACAGTCAAAACTCTACCGACCAATTCTCCGTAATTGCCGAACTGTCATTAAAACCCAAAACCGCAAAAATGGTTGCCTTTAATTCTGAGTCTGTTGCCATCAAAATGACCGTAAATTAAAATTTATCACAGTTTTAGGGACCATCTAGTACAACTTTGGCAGTTACAGTGTCGCAAACAAAATCACTGACATTTATTCCAACGTTGAGGCCTGCTGTAGTGGTAGGCTAGACGTCAGCCTTAAAGTAGCCATATTTCCGTCTTTCTCCAAACGCCGGTTACTAAAGGGTTCCATTATCCACGCATAAGTTGACTGAAAAAAGCAGCCTTCAGATACTCCTCAATTCCCTGAAGAACGAGGCTAGTTCCGCTTACCTTCCTGTGCGTGGAAGCTCGGCGCTTCCTACTGTGCTTGGGTTCAGGTTCTAGGTCTTTTGACCTAATCATTAGGCAATTCTATTACATAGATATTTTTGAAAATTTAATTTTAAAAAAATACGCTAGTCATTTTTGAGCTAAGGCACAATCATTTTATCCATACAGAGGAATTTATTCCTGTAAATCATGTCATTATTGGTTAGATTAGTACAAAAACCTTCTAGAAAGTGATTTAGTAATTATAAAATAGTTACAGCAATATTTCTTACATCGAAAATCATTTTGTAATAAGACCCATTATTTACGAGATTTGCACAGAAGTTTTTAAGAGAGGTATTTAAGGTAATAAGCGCTATTAAAGTACTTAACAAATACTTAAATCGTGTTGCCTACCTCGAAACTATACAAGGAATGTAAAATTCGCACGAATTTCACATCACAATAACTTGCTCTTTGAGTATCTATGCTACATTCTAGGTCAGTTCCTCATTTTTTGCGTGATATACCTGTATTTTGTGAAAATTGAGTTCACTCACAAAGAAGCTGCTGGAACTATTCGAATGACTTTTGTTATATTTGTGGCGGGCATATCTTGCTTACTTTGATGTACAGCGTGAAAACCAAGATATGTCATAGACTCCCTATATTTTTTGCAAAATTTGTGTGGAGCATTTGCGACAATATACAAATGGAAATTCGGGGTACCAATACTTTGGAGGGGTTCAAAAAACACTTACGATGATTGTTATTTTTGCTATGTATAATGTAATAATCGAAGGACATATTCTGACCTAGATTAGTAAAACCTTCTCATCTACACTAAAATGAGATACCCAGTGAATCTTTGAAGTATCTACCAAAGGTCCAGGAGAATGACATTTAACATAACAAAAGTGGAGAAAGTGACTGCGACATTTATTTTATGGCAGCTCATCAAGTCCCCAACGTGAACTGAACGACCTTATTAGGGATTTGAACATTTCAAAGTAATTTTCCGTAGTGCTGCCCTCCTGGTTGAACGGAAAGAATCTACTTCATCTTGGAACCAGTGTAGCAGATAAAAAGTTTTGTTGCCCTTTTTCTCTAACTACAACGATATAGTATTCTGTCATGATGTCAGAGGCCTTCTAAATAATATGGGCATATCAAAATACATACCAAATGAATGATGCCTTTTCATTGACAGCTTAAAGCGAGGTTTAAAATTTGTTCTTTTATACAATGGCAACATATTTAGCTCAATTACAATTGCTCACTCTACCCGTACGAAATAGAAGCACAAGACGAAGAAAGATCATGTATCAACAATATCAGTAGGTAATTTGTATAGACATAAATATGATCAACTTCCTTCTTGCTCAGCAAGATGGGTACACTAAATATCCGTGCTTCTTATATCAACAGGACAATAGTGACAAAAATGATCACTAATAATGAAAGAACGGCTTTCGAGAAAAGATTTGGTGGTTGAAGCACAAATTAGCTGATATGAAAATCTTCCTACCATAACATTTTAGACTTATTCTGATGAAGAAATGCTTTGGACAAAAAAAGATCTTGTTTACGTTATTTATCACATAAATTTCCAGGACCGAGGATGGAGAAATTAGAAGCGGGGATTTTTGATAGCCCGAAGGTAAGAAAGCCTACAAAGGATCCACCTTTTATGGACAATGGGCAATAGCCTGGTCATAGGTTGTTCTAATTGTCAAAGGATTCTCGGAAATCATAAGGCAAATAGCTATACCGAATTGGTCGAAAACATCCTCTCCTATTTTAATAAGCTTGGCTGTAGTATGAGCATCAAGGTGCAATACCTCCACAGTTACTTAGATCGCTTTCCAGAAAACCTTGGCGATTTAAGCAATGACAAGGCGACAAATTTCGCCAAGATATAAAAAACTTGTAAATAGATACCGGGGAAGATGGGATACCCACATAATGGCCGATTATTCCTGAAATCTTCAGTTGGGCTGTATTGATCATTTTATGTTCTTGACTTAACTAAATTGACTTGCTTTTTTGTTTGTTTGTGGCCGAGTCTTCGGGTTGCGGAAATTCCCTTGGTCCTTTTGGATGGAACTGCTATAGTCATTTCGCCATGCCTACTAGAATTTTGCCGAATCTGGAGGAGTTCCATTGCGGGTAGGGATTTTTAACGTGCCAAACATCACATTAAATAAAGAGGGCCACACTTTTATAGGCCCAATATGTAAATAGACAGCGTTACTCATATTTTCTCGAAAATTATCAGTATTTTGTAAAAAACTTGTTAAATAAAAAAGTTTCCAGTCTTTGAAAATGAAACAAGTTTTCTTCATCTCCCAGACAGGAAGCATACACTTACCGACCAAAATTAAAAAAGTTTTCAAAGCATAAGAATAGATTTATTCAATGTATACTTTGCTCTATTTTTACATAACATGCGTGCTTAACTTTTGGTGATAGTAGATCAAATATGATTACCTTATAACCTTGTAAGGCATCTCTACATATATAATCCAAGTGAGTCTTGTCTATCCATAAAATTAGATCAAGGCCCCCTTCTGTTCCTGGTACCACAGTTCTTCGTGGCAGCAAATCTAAAGCTAGTAAATTTCCATATCCTGCTTCAAAAGTCCAATTTGAATGTCTCTGATGAGGTATCGAGAAGTTCTTATAATAATTGAGACTGTAACACTCTGTATATAATTATTGCTTTTCGTGTTTATAAATTTACCTTACGGAATCTCTAAATATTTCATTACTATCTAATAAGTTAAAAGAAAAACATACACCTTCTGTTGTTAGTATAGGTGTAAACATATTAAAAACTTCAGCAGTACAATTTTGATTTCTCCACAAGCATGCATCCACAGTTCGGTCAAACCTAGGCTGCACCTAAAAATTTTATAAAATTCACCAAGTTACTTTTGTCAATACACAGACCTTAAACAAAAAATCGATAATATCTTCAGATGTTTCATTTTCCTGCTCTTCTTTGTATTTATTCCAGCTAGTAGAACAAATTAAAGACATGTAGTTTAGTTGCATTGTTCTAAAAAAAGTGTTCTTACATTACTGAAATAAAAAACAGTTTCACATATTACTGTTCTTGGTTTAATGTTTCCCCATTACTTTTTAAAAGCACTAAATTAGTGAAATTGACAATATCTTTAAATGCTTTTACCATTGGACAAATGGTAACGGCTGGAAACGGTATTGTCCACAGCGGTGTTTCACTGGTCGAAAATGATACAACAACAGGCGATGATTGCCATTTTTGATAGGTTTGAATAATTGAAATTACACAAAAATATAGAGCCACCAGTATAAAAACCACCCAGTATAACCTAAAAATGTTCGTAGTTAAACATTATTTGACTTTGCAGCGTATATTTTTACCTTTCAAAAATATATCTTTTTCTTTCACCTACAAATTTAAGTCCATGAATACTCGTATTTATACAATATTCTGTAATATAATAATAGAAATTTCCCCAAAAACCTGGATCGGAATCATTTGATCGTAAACTCATTATTAAGTCCTTTCGCGTCAAGTTTTATATCCTAACTGTCGTTTGTTGGGATTCTAGAGTGTCTATGTTAATTAAAAACAAAGTGATGGAAAACAAAATTAGACCAATCAATAATTTGGTTTTTACTGTAATTGCATGACATGTATTATAAGTTTTTATAAGTGTTGTGCATTATTAAGGACTTCCAACAAAAATGCGAAGCATGTTAAAAGATTAAATGATAATGGAATATCTAATGACTGTATGTACATATATACCGACATGTAATTTAATTAAATAAACGGAATTATGTTCAGTTTTACTAATTCATTTAATTTTATATTATAATTGTGCAGGGTTGCCCAAAAGTTCCAAATAAAATTAATTTATTTTTAATGAATTATTTATAATGCTTAAACATGTAAATGAATTTAGTTTTTATAATAAATTCGGAATTGTCCAGTAGCATCAAGTCCGAAGATTCTGGTGCTATTCAATTCTATGCCGGGCAACGGTTAATTTTGCTACATTAGATTTTACATTACATTATTAACTCTAATAGATTCGTTTCCTTTTAGTCTTTTAATAAATTAATATTCAAAATCGATTTCGATTTAATTTTGGGCTTTGTTTGAGTATTGCTATCCACGGTATATTGGGATTTTATTCAACTGAGGAGAGTAGAAAACTAATATCCATCTTCCTCCATAGTTATATTAACTAGACCAGAATTTTTTGACAATGATAAACTATTCGCACTATTTCATTTCTGTAGAAATGATTATTTTAAAAAAAAAGTTCTCAACCTTATAGGTTGGTTGGTTCTCTCATTTAAATGTTTCGTATGTATACTTAAAGCGAAGTTGTAACGTTTCACCAGTAAACGATATTTTTAAGTTAAAGTAGCAAAAACGTATTGCAAAATAACAGTTGGTAATAAATAGATCAATAATTGTTATTAGAGTACGTAAAACTGAATTATGAGGAATCCTGTAGATAATATATTTAATTTAAAATAGTGCAAACTGAAATATATTAATTAATTAAGAAAACGTAATTAAAAATTAATAAGATAAAATGAAAAGTTAATATGCCAAGTAAAATTAAATTTAGAAAAATTTGTAATAATAAGCGTTAAAATCCGAACTGAAAATGTGAATAATGGTTAGAACTGCATGCGCCACTGTTTTAAAAATTTGAAATCAAAGGGCGTCACGTAGTTTGAATTTTAGCTAACGGACAATATATGGGGTATTCCAAAAGTCTGGAACGCCTAAGTAACTCGGAAAGGGTATAACGGATAAGATTGAAATTTATAGGTGTACAATTTATTATGTGGGTCCCATTTTCAATGGCCAACATCAGGAGCTCGGTAACCTTAATAGACAGAAGATCAGTTAAATGAGAAAAAAATTTCCAGAAATATTTTTAATTTTGTAAAAAAATTCATGGGTTACTAGAGAGAAGCAAAAATCTAAAAAGTTGCAATTTCTTTGGTAACGGTTGAAAATATAGAAATATGCTAGAGGAAAAAGTTTTAGATATTTTTATGTACAATACGACAACTTTAGTTCTGTTATTTTTAGGTATTTTCCGAATGTTTCGTTTTTCTCGAAATTGGTTATAACAATTTTTTTAAACGTATTGCATTTCTTAGCCATTTAATGACCTTTCATATAGTTTAGGTTATTTCTCAGAAACATTTCCGCAAATTGAGTTACCGGAAGTACCTTCACCATTAACTCTAAATAAAATAACTATGAAACTAAAAGTTCTAGTTGAATAAAAATTTATATTTGTGGTTATAACTGCTTTTGTATATTAAATCAAGAATTTGATCAAAATCTAATAACCGTAAGTTCCACTTTATTTCTACAATTTTTAGATATTTTCCGAATATTCGTTTTTCGCAACTTTCTTGAAATCAGCTCTAATGATTTTTTTAACTTAGTATATTTCTTATCTATTTCATTCCGTTTTATATGAAATAAGTAGATTATTTAATACATTTTCAAAAATTGAGTAACCGGAAGTACCTAAAGTATTAACTGCGAACAACATACCTCAAAATCTAAACATCATACAAAAATGACATTTTATATTTGTCTTTTATTATCCGCACAATAGATATCAAGAATTTAGTAAAAATTAAATGGCCGGAACTGTCACTTTGTTCTTGGGATTTTTAGGTTTTTTGCGTTTTTCTCAAAAACTGCTACAACCTTTTTTTAAAACTTTCTACGATTTTTATTTATGCTTTCAATGCCCTTTTACGTTAACTTAACGGTTTTTCTGAAAAAATGCGTTGAAGCAACTTATCAGAGAAAATTTACAGAGTTAAACAGCCTTCGCGAGTCCAGTAACTTGGATGGGAGACCGTTATAATCATTGTTTCCAAAATAAACATAAATAATAATTTAACCATTTGTGGACACTATTTGCATGTAGCTAAGAGAAAGTCGTGTGCTGTCTCACCAGATTTTTAATTCCAGATTACCAAGCTTAGTCTATATAGAATAGCGTTAGGCATGCCTGGGGTAATGCTGGGATTGTGGCTGCGCTTGTAGCACGTAGGCTAAATACCTCAACACTGACTGGTATGGTGTCGATTCCATAAGTAGGGAATGCTACATCGACATAGGGTGCGATCTAGGCTAGCAACCAGGTCTACCTTTAAAAACATTGCTAAAAAGAATTTAAGAAAAGCCTCGGACAATCAAAACCATGGTGGACGGCTGAGATTGAACAAGATTGGCCCACCTTCGAATAAACCCGAGAAAATTCGGTGGAAAGTGCGAACGTGGAACATAAGATGAATGTATGGAAAGGAACGTGAGATTATGAGTGAAATGATAGAGAGAAGGTTAGATATGCTGTGTGTGAGTGAAACTAAGTAGAAAGGGAAAGAAGTGATAGAGATGGATGAGGGAAGTCTAGGTTTCTGGTCTGGAGTAGAGAGTTGGACACATGGTTCAAAGGGAGTGGAATTGATTTTGAACGAATGTAAGGAAGTATGAATTTGTGTCTCCCCGGCTACTCTGGGTTCGAATGAAGATAGGCATCGGGAAAGTAGTGGTTGTAGCGTGTTATGCTCCAGTGAATGATGATAACCAGGATGAATGTGAAACATTTTGAATTGAGTTAGAAGGGGTAATTAATACATGTCACGTGAATGATAGAGTGATTTTACTGGGTAACCTGAATGGATGGGTGGGAGTAAGAAGAGAAAACATTAATCGAGTACTTGGCCCTTACGGCGATCCCTGAACGAATGGGAATGGGGAAACGTTAGTTGGGCTATTCTTAGAAAAGGGCATGTTTGAATTAAATACGTGGTATAAACATAAGGATATCCATTTGTAAACGTGGCAAAGAGAAGAGTCTAGAAGCAAGATTGATCTAATCGCTTGTGATGAGAGGTTACGTGAATTGGTAAAGGGCACACGAGTGATGAGAGGTTCTGAATGTGGGACGGATCATTTTCTGGTAATGTCAAAAATTGAGCTTGGT
>JAHWXV010647489.1:0-10010 GCA_024586415.1 Phrixothrix hirtus
CATAAATAGAATTATAAATAAATGTTTGCTGCTGGTGCATTGTAAAAATAAATAATTAAATATTTAAAATAAATTAGTGTACGTAGTTACTTATAAATAAATGTAGAATTAAGTGAATATAAATAAACATTATAAAAACAATTACCTAGTTTCGTTACATTATTTTAAAAATTAATTCTTGTATATTGTTAGATGTAAATGTCAAATTGACATTCTACATGTAAAGTTCTAAATTTTTAAATAATTTTAAAACTAAGACTGATCTATGCATGTCTTCTGACGGGTTACAATATAGTTGGGCACCATCAGGAAGCGTATATTGCTACATATCAAGCACAAATCCTGCCAGCAATGTAAATATTAGCAATACCAATCTTTTATAAAAAAAATTTATTGTATTACTGTTATTTTTGAAAGACATCTGTTAGGTGCCCACTACACTTTTTATGCATTCTCGAACTGTGTTTTAGAAGTTTTTCATCACCTGACGTCATAGACCTCTGCTTGTGCTCCTTCATCTATATTTTTTTTCATTTATTTAACACTACGAGGTTTTGTAGTCCCAGGGTCAAAAGTCAGGATTACTTATGAGCTGGTTTCATTTTACTGAAATCAATATATCGATGCTTAGATGAGTGTGGGCCTTGAAAGTTTCCCTCGCTACGTTAAACAGTCATGATTATACTAAATCTGTTTTCTCTCTGAAAAAATACAGCCAAAGCGCAATGAGACCTGTATTGCAGTTTAGTGTAATGTTACTAAGTATGATTTATCGTAAGACTGAAGGGGAAAGGCGCTGTCACAATCGACTAACCCCAAAGCTGTTCAGATTTAGATGTAAAATTCTCAGATAAAAGGGTCACATAATTGAAGATTACCACAGTATAAAGTGATACCACGGCATAATTACGTTCAAACGGTCCTGAATATTGGCCAGCCAGGTCAGTGAAGTCGGAGTAAGTTTAACGAAATAGACGTTACAAAATTCATGCTCTCATAAGTGTAAGTCAAAATGGGTCAACATCACCTGTTTTATAGATTGTTGTAACAGTTACAAGAAAAAAAGTGTAATTAAGATGGTACTGTATGTAAAGTCAATTTCATGCGACGAACAGGATTCCAAGCGAATTGCAATAGTCATGATGGTTAAAGCCGGTCTCCAACACTTAATACTTACGATTTTCTCGACGGTATTGGGTTCAGCTTACATATTGGTTGTCCTATGTATAATCCTAAAATGATTATATAATCTTCACTTAATGATAAACGAAATTTAACTTCACACATTTACTAGATTAACAAGACTAACAAAATATCGGCGAATTAATTAAACATGACAATCAGGTTGTTTCAATGGCTGTTTATAATGATCAGGTAAGTTTATTAATAATTTAAGTAAATTGCAAGTAGATGATTGCCATTGAGTACAATTTACTCAAAGCAATTAATCCCACAGGTACTCGGGGTACAAGTTGATAAGCATGAGAGCGATAAGAAGATTGGTTGTGCATTCTTCCGGCAAGTCTGGATCCCATCAAAGAGGAGGTCCTAATTTTGGAGCTAGGTAGAAAGTTTTTGCCTCCAAAAGATTCGCCAAATAAACGAAAACAATTACAACAGGTCCTGGAGGTTACCGGAAAGGTGAAAGTTGCGACCTTTGTACCTACACATGTCTTTCTTTATTTCTCGTTAATTGCACTATTAATACGTAAAGAATGTTAACCGCTTTGATAAAAACGTGAACTCCTCAAACGCTAGTCCGCATTGCGCATGTGACAAAACCAGTTACGCGTGCGGTAAATACAATGGTCGCCAACCGACTATTGACTCCAAATTTATTAAAAATGATGCTGTTTCATTGGAACTTACGTCATGAAAGTATGTTCTAGAAGCAAATGTTTTAACGAAGGATTTGACCATGCAGCGAAGGCGCTAGTTGCATCATCAGCGATTTGTCGTTTCTTGGTCAATTGATGGAATTTATTTAAGTCAATTTGAAAGGAATGGGCTATCTAAAAATACGCTTAATTAATTTAGCCCGTAAATAGATACAATTTTTAAAAGAAAGAGTATGTATTTAACAAATCGCGCTAGAATAATTTGTGTTTCAAATATATTTACAATATTTTGTTTAATAGTAACTTAAAAGTTTTATTTAAATGAATTGGCAACAACTGGATGGTTACATTAAACAAATACTGTAATTAGCCAGGAACCGTTCGTAATCAATGTTAGATTAATTGAAAGCTCTGTATTTAATTATTAAAACCAAGGAGGTCGTTCACAAGCCTCATTCTGCGTTTTGCTTTTGTTTGTACTGTTTTTTCACTTTACCATACACAAAGTTAAAAAGTGGTACAATTTTGCAGAAAACAATCCTATTTTGGTGGATTTACACGTCTGGAGGCCCCGTAAGCTGGCTAAATCTTATGTACGCTTTAACTAAAAACTAATTTCATAATACTATACTAAAAGTTGGGGGTTGAAGCAAATATCTTGCCAAAATTGAGTCTAAGTGTCTGGTTACAAAGGCTCTATACGTTACACATGAGTGTTGATTCCTTGTTTTATTTTTAATCTGAACCTGTATTTAAATGCAAATTATTGTCTATTATAATGCAATTTTATAATGTTTAAGCATTAACTTAGATTTCCATGGTTTAAAAAAACTAACTTCAGAGATTAGTTATTTTTGAATGATTGAATGTAATAATTAATCAGATAGATTTAAATATGTTAATTGTATGTTCGACCCTTTGTGATGAGTTACAACGTGGAGAAGCGCCTTTATTAAACAGCCTGGATTCTAGTGCCAAGTGAAATTTTCGAACCATCCCTGATGCATTTATTTCATTTTTATTTTTAAAACGATGCTTGCAATGCGATCGTAACAAACTGGCTTCTAGATTTATCGAAATTTATTTTCTTTGATTTTTTCTATTTTATATTTTGTATAAAGTCAGTCAAAGTTTTTGGGTGAAAGTAGAAGTAAACGTCGTTAGCGTTGCAACTTAAATTTTGAAGTCTTTAAATTATATCTATTTGCCAATTGGGCGAGTTCGTTTTAAAATATTTATACTAATAATTATGTATTAATTTTTATTCTGCGCTACTTTTAACTACATTAATTCTACGCATTCATCGTATCATGGGTAAATAATTGTCCCTTACGTTGTAACATTGTTGCCAATTACATGTGTTGTTTTTTACGGCAGTAGCCTGTTTTGAATTTGTGGGAACCTTACTATTGTTTCTATAACTATCGAAATTATTTTAATTACTGTAAACCACTAAAGGGTGAAAGGTGAATTGATGCGATTGTTTATCGATCGACGAACAATGATAGAAATTTTGATTGGAGCACATTAACGAGCGCCATTGATGGAGCCGATTGATTACTTAATATGCAATTGTCAATCATTCGGGCAGTCGTGCGCCAGGCAGCGAACATAACGGGTGCAGGGCAAGCGATTCCATCGGGGAATGGGAGTTTGCAATACTTGTAATTACTTTGTATCATGACCATCCTAAGTTGTGGAAAGAAATCATTTTGAAACTCAAAAATGAAACAAAAATACTGACCGAATGAATTTGACGGATCGATTAAAGCTACTTTGAAACGCCCATGAATTGAAACCATCAAATACATTGACAATATTATTGACCGTCTGGGAATCTTTAAGGATCATATTTTATCGATATAATTGTTAACTACAATCGTTGCTGTAGTAATAATAAGCCAATTAAGTTAACTGGCAGTTAAATACTTTGGTTAAATTGGACTTAAGAAGCGCAAATTATTATTTTTAAATAATTAATTCAGTTGTTTTATTTGACCTGCAAATTTCTATATTAATACGTGCATATTATTCAATATCTTACTAATTTAATTAATTTTGTCTATCGAATATAACCATTAATTACTTCTTTTGGCCATAAAAAATTTATAACAAAACGATAACTATTTATTTAAGTTAGTCTGAACTTCCCTACAAAATCAGTATACTTATTTTTTACCTGAATTAATTAATTTAACCTGTATTTTGAACATTTATATAATAACTTTATCTAAACCAGCTACTCTAGATTAGATACTTATTTGAATTACAAGAATATATATGTGCACCATTAAACGCTTTGATTTGTGCCATTTTCTCAACAATTTTGGGATCCAACAATTTTATATAGAGCTTATCTAGAAACTCGAGAAAATTCATTAGGTAGCGACGAAATTGCAAATCGCCTATTCTCACAAATTCTTTTATTAATAACTTTCTTTATCAGATTGTCTTTAATAACAGATGGTCCCCCATTTCGTATCACACCATGCATTAAATGCCCAAACTCATTTTCTCAATATACCATCGTTAAAGGCATTATTAATCTGTCGATTAATTTTGGTCACTTTCACGTCTCTTGTATCTGGCAAACTGGTGGGTTTTGATGATTTTAAACGTGCACAAGAGAATATAAACTAAGAATAGTGCAATGAATTTTCCATTTACACTGTTACAACATTTTGATTGTATTAAAAGCATTTTATATTCAAAATTTTTATGTGAAAACTTTATGCAAAAAAATAATTTGGTATGACAAGTCTAAATTTCATAAAAATTGTCAATTTAATGGAAAAAATTGCCACTATTGGTCAAACAACTACCTGCACCAAATACGTGAACATCAATTCCAAGAGCCCTGGTCGTTTAACACTGCAAGTCGGAAGAAAGAATTACATCATGTCATTACAGGATTTAAACGACGAACTAGAAATAAATATAGGGTTTTAATAATGAATTACTGTTTTAATCGTTTTAGGCGAAATTTTAAAATGAATTGAATATTATTGCATTCAATGGCACCCTGTCAGCCATTTCTGTTATCAACAGGATGGAGTACCAGCCCATAAATCTCAAGATTAGATATTTTCATGAACTTTTTATTACACTTTGAATTTGTTCTGGAGTCAAAGAATTACATGCACCTCTAGTTTTTCGCCAGAAGTCTTCTTTAATTTTTAGTGCAGCGAAATAAACAGCATTATTGACGTATTCCAATATGAAAAAGATAAAGCAGGCAGCTAAGGGATACAAATGCTTTTCTGTTCGTGTGATATACAATAGTTTGTCGCCTAGTTTTTGATACGTAAAAAAATGTAAACTTATTAAAATAATTGAATTGCAGTCTAGTAGCATTGAAATTATTTAACATAACAGGTAAAAGGATAGAAATTAAAATAATTGTATTAGAATCTAGTAGCAGAGTTGTCATAAGAGGGAAGACGTAATTCTGTCCTCAAAAAATGACATTAATACGTTTTGTTTAAGTAGGCGAAAACATTAAAATTAAAGCTTCACCACAATTTTTTTTACATTTCCCATAGGGCCTTATCGAAATTAAGCTATATAATTTAACAATATGATTTGTTGAAATAATATTGGTAGAATAATGCACATAGATTAATAGGTTCGGTGAATTTGTAGGAACACGTTTTAAATTAAGTTAAGGCATGGCCTAGTTTTAACACATTCTGAAGACTTAATTTGAAGTGAATAAGAATATCTCTTCCCAGTCGATTTCTTTATAAGGTCTACTTATTGATTTTATTAAAGCGTCTCCTCAACGTTGTGAGTTCTAGATGTGTCGCCAGAAATTAGAATCTTCACAAACCTCCCATTTCCCACAGGATTTGTTAATTAAATAGTCTTACAGATTGCATGCTCGATGCTTGAAAAGATTTTAAACTGCGTTTGGCCTACGTTGTTACTTCTTATGACCTAATATGAATACCGCACGTATTGTAGCCTTAATTTTCATAATTGCATTCGTTATATTTGCACGATATATAAAATATCTTTTGGACTTTAATTTGAAATATGAAATATGATGTTTAGACGTAATCTTCCTTTTTAGATACAAACATTTGCATTTCACTTAATTCGCGCCAAAGACACGTTCATATTTACAGTTAACACTTATATATGGCAGACAACTTAATTAGTGTTTTATTGTAATTTATTAATTCATAACTCTCTATTCTAAATTTAATCAGAGACGCAAGATAAATAACTTTATTTGCTTGCGTGCGACAATGACAACTTTACAAACGCCTATTTGTATGTTATAATGATATCCATTATAGGGCTCAATACTATAATGATTCACGCTATAATTTACGTTAGCAGATAAAATTTTATGCGATATATAGATGATAATTAATCATTTAGTTACTCGTCGTATTATCGCCAGAGGCCGATAACTGCAAGAACTCGAACCATAATGATTGTTTTACGATGCTTATGACATAAATAACTATTATGTTTAAAAAACTAACTTATTCTACATTCTCCAATTTTAGTATATAGCAACCGTGTAAATACTACATAATTTAACGCGCTTGCTATTGCCTCCTAATTTTCTACGACAAACACCCAAACATAATTAAGGCCCAAATGCAATGACAGCGCTTCGCATTATTAAGTCATTCTTATTTATGTTAGACCGCAATTGTTACGTTTAGGTATTCTCTACAGTGTATACATGCTTACAAAAGCTGCGACAGGTTTAGCAGTGGAGATGCATGCGCTCAAGTTACATTTAAATACAAAAGTTATTTTGTACAGCAATTTGTGCTGTATTTTGCAGTGTTGTTTCAAATTACGCCATATGTATAATTATTTGTATTAATTTGGCTAATCCGGGTCACTGAACTGAAGTATTTCTTTTAGTTCCGTGATCTGGATTAAGTTCAATACTCTAAACAAAAACTTATTTGAGTTATTATCTCCTGCCGTTGGTATTTGAAATAAGGTGCCCACGTTTTTGATAAGTATCTTAAATTAATTTCAACTTTATCATGCATTGTGACTTTAGTTAACAGTTTCTTATGCTTGCTTTATAATATCCTTTCATAGATAACATTCTAATAATGTATCATATATTAAAACCACACGATATATGTAAGTAAGCTTCGCAGGATTTAATTTTTTCACCGAGGTTATTACGCTTGTCTGATGAGTCTTAAGAGAACGAAACCGGTCACAGGCTGCCTCCTGGTGTATGAGACACAGATCCTTGCTTTTATTAATAATACTTAATAATTTGGAATTTTTCACCTATAGAATTTATGTGTGTGTGTATACAAATAGTAATTTCTACATATTTATCTTAAATTAAGCAAATATATTACGTTAATTAAGAATGATCACGGTTATATATAAATATAGCAAACAACTGTTAAATTGAATATTTTTTACAGGATGTACATTTTATATATAACGCAAATGTCTGGCTGCTATATTTAATAATGAATCTAGTTCAAATATTTTCCGTAGCTTTTATGAGCTTGAACGCGCTGTATTCATCTCTATTCTCTGTTACTGGCCGAAAAGTAATCTCAGTTATCCCAAAAGCAGTTTTTTGTATTCGTTTTTTAAAATACTTAACCAGAAAAGTGGTAGTTTATAACGGGACGAAAATGCTTTAGGCCTTTAAAGGTTGAGGGAAATGCCGTTTTTGATACTGAATCATCTCGTTGCTCCGGCAGCCTTAGTGCAGCGTGGGGGACTTTTACAGTATTTGTTCGTAAAGATAAAGGTAAAAATTCAGGACGGTTTTCAAATGTCAAAATTGGGTAAAAGTCGTTATTTTGGGCGCCATCTTATCTGTTTGTCTATACGGAAGTTTTAATTACTGGAGACTAAATGATAAGGAGTTTAATTCCAACCGTAAATGCGATGTTTGTATTCGGTAATGTTTACAAGCTACTTGGTTTCTCGTACGCCACTAGAGAAGCCCTCCTAAAATCGTACTCTTAGACTTACAATGTGGGAGTGTTCCTTAAGTACCGAAATCTATTATTTTCCTGTAAGAAAGTTATTGTTAATCCTTATTACTAAGATTACTAAAAATTGTGAAATAATAAAAGCATCTAGTTTTGACTAAATGGTTATAATAAAATAATATAACTTATACAGGCAATTAGGGCACATTTGGTTAAACAATTAATGACTAACTAACGAAACGGTTTTAAAAAAAAAGAAGAAGAAGGGATCCCCAATTTACTTATTTAAAATCTACTTAAACTATTAACAATTAAAGGCGGTCCAGAATTGCAATACTTAACTATACTAACAGTTTGTCTTTACTTTAAATTTGAAAGAGGTCATATAATAAAACAACAAAATGTCTAACTGAGACTTGGCGGCAGTAACTTCCCAGCGAGTGGTTATTACGTTACCAAAACAATATTTTGGGTTGAGGGTCGGATTCTTCTTAGTGATATTTGTTGGTTTATCAAGTGGAAAGGCCTTAATAACAGAAAAATGGCCACTTACTTGTGATTGCTTGTGATTTGTGACTTTAATAGTGGGATTCAATGACTGGCGTAGTTTCTGAATATAAAATACGTGGAGTACTTTCCAAACGTCCGATGATCCCTTTGGCCAATTTGAACGAGGATTACGAAACTTGACCCAAACCTTATTTAATTCGCAAGAAGCGCCAATTTGCCTAATTCGCTAAAATTCAGACAGCCGGTAGTTGATACGGGCGGCTACTTCGTATTATAGAAGTTGGAAACGGCAATGCGTAACGATAAGGTCACGCCTCACTGATACGTGCTTGCACTTGAGAGCTCTGGTCTCAACTAACTAATTTTGTATTCCTTCACCTTGGAATTGCCGGGAAAAGGGGATGTTTGGTGGTTGTCATTTATTTATAGAAATAAACATGGTTTCATTAGAAACTGAAGTTGTAAATTGTTTTTACACTCGTAAACCAGGGGTTTTCAAAAGTTCATTATTATAAACGAAATTCGTAATAACCTGTAAAATCCTTATTTATAAATTTTGGTACCAAATGAATACTGGTAATTTACACAATTGATTCTGTTATTGATTTCCTTATATACAGGGTGTTCCCAAATTAAAGATAGATGTTGTAGGAATTTTAGACGCGCTTCCAAGTTATATAACTAAATATATAAACTTTTCCGTTTATCTAATTTGACAAGCGTCACAATTAACCTTAAAATTTACAGTAAACCAGTGAGTTTTGAAATACGCTTAAACGAATACATACTCGTGAGCTGTCATATTTTAGCCCCTCGATCTCGGGCCTGAAATATGGGGTGCCAGCACACTTGTGTCGAAAATAACTATTATTTACTAGTTGAATTATTTTAATCTTCCGAAGCTTCAACTTGAAAGAGTTAAAATCTAGAATTCTTGTACCAATTAGTGACTAGTGTTGTTGTTCTGCTAAAACTGCTGTTAGACTCAAAAATTGAACAAAAATAAATGCAGGTTTTAGTAAAACATAGCAAAAGTGTTACCTAGTTTATAAAAAGCGCATGTTTTTGAGTAACACATGAGGTTTACTGTTGACAAAAAAGAAGTTGAAGGCAATGAAAGTCCGCTATCTGTGATATGATGAAAATATCGAGAGGTTTCGAGAAATTGTTAGAAAAGACAGGTGTTTGAAAATGAAAATTATTGCTGAGATATTAAATATCAACTTTTGTCAGTTGTCAGACAAATTTTGCACAATAACATAAACATGTTAAAGATATGTCTAAAAATTTTCCTAATAATCGTACACTGAACCAGAAGTCTCGGGTTTCAAACTGTGTTAACACTTTGGTTAAGATAAAGATTTCTTGAATTTTGTTATTTCGTTTGATGAAACATGGATCTTTCAGTACGACTTGAAATGTAAACAACAGGAAGACACCAGACTCTCCCAGAGTAAAAAAATTGATGTGTAAAGCAATATTAGGTTAAAACAATTGAGAATCTAGTGTTTTTAACAAATAATTTTAGTAACAAGCAATCAATATGTTTAAAAATTAAATCTTAAAGTGTAACGACCGACTTAAAATTGTTTTGTAATTTCAAAGAAGGTAAACAAGGCCAAAGAACTTTTATAGGTCACATTCCTACAAGAATGTGACCTATAAAAGTTCCAAATAAACATTGCGTTTTTTTATAAGCATATCAAATTACAGTAGTGGT
>JAHWXV010647630.1:0-11510 GCA_024586415.1 Phrixothrix hirtus
CCGAGTTAAAAACAATGCAAAAGTATACGCTAACCAATTATGCAAAAGCTGTAACAGGAAAAAACTATATAAAAATAAAGTACGTTAAACTATATAATGAGTGTTAAAAGCTAGCATCTCATATCTTTTTCTCTAGAAAAATTCATACCTATGCTACATAAAGTTATCGAGTGTAACTCGTATATGATTAATGAATTTAATAACAATATTTTTTAAGTCTGAAAAGTAGAGAAGTTTTTTCTTATTTTGCAATTATTGAAAAGCAAAATTAAATACGGTAAGCAAACAAGGCGACGCAATTATTTTACATTTAAAACATAATTAAGTTAGAGAGGCATCAAATAACTATTGATACATAATGTAGAATTTATACTTAATTTGATAACTAAAAGAATTAAGTATGTTCATTGATGTCTATCAGTAAAAACACATGTGCGCAAACAGGATGCGAAACTATTGGACA
Source organism: Phrixothrix hirtus (assembly GCA_024586415.1). Taxonomy (NCBI): domain Eukaryota; kingdom Metazoa; phylum Arthropoda; class Insecta; order Coleoptera; family Phengodidae; genus Phrixothrix; species Phrixothrix hirtus. The sequence continues at coordinate 464 of JAHWXV010647630.1, forward strand.
AGTCGAAAACATTGCTTAAGATGTTCACCATCGCCACAACATCTTATGCATCCCTTCTGAATTATCAGACCATCAACTAGTATATCTTTTGTTTAGCATTTAATTAATTAAGGCCCATAATAACGTAGCGAGTAGAAATGAAGGAATATATCCTACTAGTTAAGCTAAAAAGAATAGACCAAAACGAATGAATTCACTGAATAGAAAAAGCCCAATTAGTTCTTACCGTTGTATCAAACGATCAACGCCTGTTTTTCTTTTTAAATTACAGCAACAAAGAATAATCGACAATTCACATCGTACGTTTGTATCTTAGTAAAGTTGAAGCACAAGTGTTCATTTTCAAGGCAGTCTACGACCGAAGAATTACCAAAAAAACGACAGATAAGAAAATTTATTTTAACCAAATTGAAGTTTTAAAGCGAATTTTATATTTACAAACTTTGTCCCTAGATGGTGGCACATACCGGATAAATAAATTATATTTAATAAATTTCCTAAATTAGACCTATTAATTAACAAAAATCTTAAAATAACATTACAATGTGCACGCACTGATAATCAAACACGAAATGACTAACGAAATAAACAAATAACTATTTTTGAAAGACATGGCAGAAATTACCCAAATAACTTCATAATCAGCAATTTCACTAAAAAAATATAACAATCAACAAAACAAAATCATACATTTCACTACTAACCTACGTGAATATATAATTGCAAACACACATAAGCAATATTAACAGATTTGAAAATAAACTAAACAAAATAACAATTGGCAAAGTAAAAATCACGACACCGCTGACAAATAATAAAAACATACACGCAGGTTTAGCATACTAACATCAAAACTCAGTAAAATAATCAAAAAATTACAACAATGCGTAAATAACACACATTATCACATAATTAGAAATCGTATGCAATTTCACTCGCCTAACCATACGATTAAGCAATAAACAGCACCTTACTTACAAATTACACTAAACTTACAAACGAAAAGAGGCCAAACATAAATAAAAAAAACCTAAAGAAGACAGCGATTTGGAGCTTTCTAACATTCTGACAGGGACATTGTCTGAAACCAATCGTTACTCTTTCAAAGACTTCTTGATTAGCGAAAAAGTAAAATTCAGAGTACCATGGTGGCCACAAATAGGCTAGTATCTAAGATATTGAGGAGACACTACCAAAAAAACTTTTTAGTGATAATTGTAGTTCTAAGTTTTAAAATTCTTCAATAACAAAAATAACTAACAATTACTCAACAAAAAAATCTAGTGTGAGACAACACACGACTCTCTCTTACGTACATAGATATGCCAATACAAAAATGACTAAATTATTATTCACGTTTATTTTGGAAACGATAATTGTAACGGTCACACATCCAAGTTACTGGACAGGCAAAAGGCTGCTTAACTCCGAAAATGTACTCTGCTAACTTGGTGCAGCGCATTTTTTGAGAAACAAATGTTAAAGGGGCATTAAATACATAATAATCGTAGCACATTTAAACAAAAAGGTTATAGCTGTTTTCGAAAAAATCGCAAAAAATTTAAAAATTACAAGAGCAAAGTGGCACTTCCGGTCATTGGATTTTAACTAAATTCTTGAGGTCCTATGTGACGAAAATAAAAAATTTAAATACACAATTTTATGATGTTTAGTTTTTGAGATATGTTCTTCACAATTAATACAAAAAGTACTTCCGGTTACTCGGTTTTTGGAAATTTATTAGAGAAACTGCTTAATTCTTATAAAATGGAATGAAATAGCTAAAAAATATACTGCTTTAAGAAAATTGTTAGAGCCAATTTCCAGAAAATCGCGAAAAACAAAAATTCGGAAAATATTTAAAAATGACGGAAATAAAGTGGATCTTTCAGTTATTTGATTTTAACCAAATTCTTGATTTGGTATAGCAACGCAGTTATGATCACAAATATAAATTTTCATTCAACTAGGGCTTTTAATGTAATAGTTATTTTATTTAGAGTTAACCGTTAAGGTACTTCCTGTTACTCAATTTACGGAAAAGTATCTGAGAAACAGCCTAAACTATATGAAAGGCCATTAAATGGTCAATAAATTCAATAAGCTTTTAAAATATCGTTATAGCCAATTTCGAGAAAATCGCGAAAAACGAAACATTTGTAAAATATCTAAAAATAACAAAAATAAAGTTGCACTTCCGGTTATTTGATTTTAACCAAATTTTTGATTTAGGATACAAATGTAGTTATAATTTCAAATATAAATGTTCACTTATTTAGAACTTTCAATTTCATAGCTATTTTATTCATAGTTAATGGTAAGAGTACTTCCGGTTACTCGTTTTATGGAAATTTTTCTGAGAAACTGTTTTAATTACATAAAATAGCATTAAATGTCTAAGAAATACAATAGATTTAAAGAAAATCGTTACAGCCAATTTCGAGAAAATTGCGAAAAACCAAAAAATGGAAAGGGTAAAGTGGCACTTCCGGTTATTGTTCAAGTCGCGTTCGAGGATGGATACAAACTCAGATATAAAATTTTGTGTTTTGATATCCTGTTCACACACAGATACACACACACACACACACACACACACACACACACACACACACACACACACACACACACACACACAAACACACAGGCCAATTTTTAAAAACATGATTTTCGGACTCAGGGGATCCGAAAACGTATATTTCCACTAAAATTTCGACATTGGAAGTTTTGGACGAAAACTATACTTTGTACTATATTTCATATAGGAAAGAAAAAGCAAAAGTAATCGCAAATAGAATTACTAACAAGAGAATGAATAAACTTTATAGTAGACTAGGAATTATAGTAGTATAGATCTTTAATTATAAAACTATTATTTCGAACCCCCTTTACTCCATAGATAATCGGAGGGCAGAAGAGGGCTATAAAAATAAAGGAATAAGCTAAAAATTAGGAAAACGGCTCGATTTAAATTTATAATCTCTCAAGTAATGTAGAAAAATAAAGAAAAAATTTTAAATGTGTTTCTGTAAAGATATACTTGTAGGACCTTGTGTGTGAATAATCTTGAAGCATTTTACATCACAGTTTCATGCTGAATTTTGTTGATCCCATTACCCACAAAACAGTAGCGATGTTTGAGATTATATGTAGCAATAATTTCGCGACATATTAGTACATACTGGTCAAAATGTATATGATGTCATTAATTGGTTTTTATCGATATGAATGAAACGTATTAGTGGCACCCATTTGTAGCGCCACTTGTGGTTACTGCGGCAATTAGGAAAGCTACCGGGTCTAGTTACAGGAAAGTATTCAATACAAAATGGAACTGTTGTACTTTGAGTGTGCTAGCGCTTATATATTTGTATACATTTCTTCCTACGGAGAGTATGCTAAAACGGGTCGAGTTTGCACTAAGTTGCCTATATATTAGTAATGATGAGGACTACTATGGTGCCATAATTATAGTACAAATTGTGGTTGCTACAGTTAATGGCCTACAAGAATATGTGTGATTGTGTATGTTTGTGGTCAATGTGTCTCGAAAACTAAACGTTGTAGAAAAATGAATTTTATATTTAAGGTTATTACTTTTCCGACGCCCTAATATGAATTTCGTTAAAATGGAATGACCGGAAGTGTCACTTTATTCTTGCGATTTTTAAGTTTTTTGCGATTTTCTCGAAAGCGACTGTAATAATTATTTTAAACTTGCCACGTTTCTTATGCTTCTTTAAAGAACTAATCGATGTCTGAAAAAATTTGTTGAAGCGAGTTATCAAAGACAATTCCCAGAGTTAAGCAGTGTTTCGCGTATCCAATTAATTGGATGGGTGACTGATGCCACGTTGTTCCCAAAAATAAATTAATATTTTAATGATCTCTGAGAAATATTTACATATCGATTTACTTTTTATTAGTTAATGTCGATAATTAGATTAGGTATGAGAAAATCGTGTGGTCTTACATCAGATTTTATTTCTTCTCTAGCCGCTAAAATAATAATACGGACCTTAAGTTAAGTAAAATAAAATTTAGGATATGCAGTAAAGGCGTTAGCCTTTGACAACCTGTACATTGTTGATACATCATAGTTTTAAAAAAATCAAACCTACCAATCAGTTTACATTTTATACCTAGCGATTAAGTTATTTTTCTCTAGGAAAAAATTTGACTATGTAGTAATTGACGAGCTATGCAAGGCCACGATTTTATATAAGTTATTAACAAGATGCGTTAAGGTACCTACAAACTTCCATTTTCATGTATATACAAGCAATATTGTTAATAAACCAAGGACTGCACTTGATGCACGTGCTCTATCTACGACTTATTAATTAACTGTGCCACAGATTTTTTTACTCCAAAAAATATGTCACTGTATACACTCATATGTTCTTTCACACAGTTTAGTTAAATACATACAAGCGCAGTTTTTTCCAACATCGTATTGTCACGTGTTCCCAATTATGATAACTTACATGATCATATTTCAAATTTATGTATATAAATTTTTGATACATGTAACTAATTAAAAAGATAAGAATTGGTAAAACGTGATTTATGAATTAATAGAATAAATTAAATTGATTAACCATAAATGAATTATAAACCTTCTATTAATTAATAATAAATAAATTAATAAAGAAACCAATTTAAATTATATAATTAAAAATAATTTAATTTTAAGGTTGAAAATATATGATTTTATAATTAATAGTTAATACCATTATGGCCATAAATAATTTAAGGATAAAATGAATTGTAAATATTCAATAGAAAACTGCAGCATTTAACTAAAAATTCAAAACACAGAAGAAACCTGTAAACAAGCCAAACTTGAAAACATAACCCCACACATAAATGGCATACACATTCACATTCCATATTTAAATTAAATTATCATAAATCTTATCTAACAATTTAAAATTAAAATATATGGAAAGCAGTGTGAATACTGCAATTTCAAGCAGGAAAATCCAGAACATTCCAGTTCTTAAACCCTTCCCTTATAACAATCCTCTATACTTCGATTCACCAATACTTTGCCAAATCTCATTCCGAATTACTGTTAGAGAGTAAATCTAAGGACGTTTTTCTGGATCGATATCTCTAATAGAATCTTCTAGACCTAGTGTGATCCTACAGATCACAATAGGGCTTTGCGCACCCGATTCGAACTTCGCTATAAACATTGACACTTGGACTTTTTTCAACTGTTATTAATTATAGCTAGTAAAATCGATAAAGACAATGTTTGTATGCGAACGGGCGTTTTTTATTTACCCGACATGCATTATCGAATCTTTGGAAGTAGTACGCAAAGATCTTCGAAGATTTTTCAAGTCCTTTTTCTGATCTACGATATAGAACTAACTAACTACTAATTCACATTATCTAGTGTGAGTCCCCATTTCTTCAACTTCCGTTGATATAAATTGCATGACACAAACAACAAACACGCAAAACAACACATCGAACGTGCGTTTTAAATCACGGTATAGAATGCTGAGTAGTACTATATGTAAAAGTTGTAAATATATGTATAAAAATTGCATGTTTGTTTATTTAAGTGAAATACACACCGAAAACTAATCTAGAATTTGCTTAGCTGTATAGGCAGGAATAAAATATACGGAATTAATAGTATATACAGCTAAATTCGAAAGTAGCTATACAATACCGTCGAATTTTGCCTTCTTATTAGTTATAATAACGAGCAACTTCGAACTCACCCATAAACCTCCGTCTGAAAACAAGCTGGCCGAAGGCCAATTGAACTAGAAATTAGTTCAACGCAAACATATATTATGCCAACTTTAATTCATAGAGTTTAAAGATTTATTTATTTAACACAAAGCAATTAATTATTCGAAAGGTTGTTGCAGTATAGTCCATAAAACAAAGACAAATGTAAATAACCATATGAGTGTATTTAATATTCGAAATAATCACTGTGAAGTTGGAGACATTTGTCGTATCTGCGAAGAAGATTTGTAATACCTTCTTCATAGAATGTTGCCATGTTGACATGTTTTGAAAATTGCCATTAATTTCGAACCTGTTCCCTCTTGGCCACTTTTTCAGTTCAGAAAGGAGTGGAAGTCGCTCGTCGCTACATCTGGCGTTTAAAAACGTCCCCTCTAAATTTCCGTTGGGTTATAACAGCACTGTGAGATCTAACGTTATTATGAATTAAGAGAACTTCAGAAGTCAGCATTCCTCCTCTTTTGTGCTAAATGCTTGAAGACGCCGGATTACACTACGCAAATCGTACTTGGCGGATGAGTCAATCTTAGCAGTGATGTTTACGTGACAGCAAATCAGCTCATAATGGCGTAATAATGTTGAAAGTAGCAGTGGCTGCAGTGGGGGATATGCACAGATGCCCGACTCCTATCACTCGATTAGCTGTTTACTGTATTATCAGAGATTGAGAAAGAAACTTTCTCGTGCGCTACCTTTCTCCATCTCATTCAACTCCCTTTACCGAATAGGATAAAAAGCTTTTTAGTTCATGACAACGTTTTAAAGTTTATATTCTTCAAATTTAAGAGAAATCCAGTCGCTTTTAAGTTATCGTTAATAAAAGATTCAGCACAGACAAACGTACTCTCCCGCATATCGGAGAAGTAAAGGATGTGAAATTTCTGTTGTATGTTTGAGACAAGCCAAACGAAGAGTTAAAGAAGGAATATTTGATTAATAAACACAAAAGTTATATCACGTATAAATTAGCTACACTGAAAAACTTTTTATGTTACATTTGATCCATCAAATATTTCTTTAATTTTATTAGTAACAATAAGAAGATTTTTCGGTCGTATTTGATTTAACAGGTAAGCACCATATCTAGATCTAGATTTTGGATTGCCTATATTTGTTGCTATCTTTCATATATGTAAAAACATATTGTATACATAAATTCATGTGCTTTTGGATACGTACACCTTATATCCTATGCCTGGATATGACTAAAGTCAGTTTTAATATTATACAAATAACATGCATCAATACGTACACCTTATATCCTATGCCTGGATATGACTAAAGTCAGTTTTAATATTATACAAATAACATGCATCTGATATCTCGTGTAAAGTCTAAAATTTTCTGCTTGCAAACTTTTGCCCATCGCTTGCGCACGAATGCCCTTTCGGCATTTCTATTTGTCTCCGTCAATGTAAAAGCATTCAAGTGAGCTTTTTTTAAATAACCTGTAGCACAGATCGCTAATTGCAATATGTAAAATCTTCATTGTTTGCAATGCGTGTTTTGTGTTTTAAAAGTAGTACAATAATCGAAATATAGTAAAAATAATTTTTACATCAAGTTCTATCAAATATATTAATTAGAACGAATAAAGATGTTTAATTAGTGTTTAAACATACAGTAAATACCTACGTAGCAGATCCGCAAAGTATCGTTAAATTAATTGTAAGTAAATCTAGAAACTATTATATTTGAATAAAACCCATGCTAGTAATAATGGTTATTATACACATAAAGAAGCATATGAGACGCACGAACTTAGGCAGTTTAAACACGATCATTCTACAAAGCAGTTTAACATGATTACAAATCTAAGCTGATATAATGGGCAATATTAATGCATTTTTATGTCGCTGTGACTAGAAAATAACACCTGCTCAAATACTAACTAAATAAATATTAATTATTATTAAACTTTGTTAAACCAAAATGTTTCATCACAGCTAACATTAGCAGAAGTCAGAATGTTAATTATAAGAACCAGTTTCAGAAGCTACACGATATGTTAATTATTACTTCTGTAAAATTTTACAAACACGCAATACAATTCAAGCAGAACGCAAATGCACTCACCTGTTAAAGAATTCTTCTGTGCGTAAAGCTAATTCGTAATTTGACTGCATCTGTAAGATTGCAGATGAAGCCATTTGAAAAATGAAAGATCATTAATTAAGTATCAGAATTGCTGGTTATAAGTAAACCTGTTTTTTGATTCCTTGGAGCTTTAGATACTCTAACACTGACCCTATCGTATTAAATACACTAACATAATTATATTAAAACCGGATTCATTCATATTTATACTCCTGCGTAATCTGTTAGTGTACTTGGATTTTGTCAGTTTTAATAAATTACAACGCGAACTCATGTTTTATAATAAACCCAATTTTACACGTTGCATTTTGTATTTTTTAAAATCCAGAATTTAACAATTTAAAGGTACTGACAAACCTACAAATTATAACGCATTGTTTCTTTTATAACACAGGTACGAGGTGAGTTCACGAATTATTATCCCTGCCTATGATGAAACGAAACAACTACGATGTTTGAAATAATTTTATTTTTGGACATTAATACACTTAACTTTGCTCTGCCATTCACTAGTTTACAGCAGCAATCACATGTACGTCGTCAGAAAAATGGACCCCTCGTAAATGTACCTTCAGATTATAGAACAAATAGTAATCGCTTTGGGGCAAATCTAAACAATAGGAAGCCTGTTGGAGAATTTCGATACAACTTTGTGGATAGCAGCCTTTGCAATGTGATTTTTGTGTGTTGGAGTGTTATCTTGATGGAACAAAACACCTCTGCTCAATTTTCCCTGACTTTTGTTCTTTATTGCTTCACGAGCTTTACCGGTAATGATGTTCTAATGTTGCAAATAATTAACAAGAAGAAAGCCTTTAAAATCTCAAAACAAATTGTGGCCATATCTTGCCGGTAGAAGAAGTGATCATCATTATACCTTTAACTCCGGATTAAAATGAGCGACTTAGGTTTTATCTACCGTTACAAATTTTTCCAAACCATTTACCGATATGTTAATTAATGCTAAATTTGCCTCAGCGATGATTTTCCCGTTGCGTTTGTGAACAGCAGCTAACATTCTAGGCATCCAAAGTACAGAGGCTTTTTAATACTAAATTTATGGTGTAACATTTTTTCAGTACTGTCTACTGCAACCATTCAGTACCACGTCATGGACAACCCTACGAATGGTTTTGGTGCTTGTACACAATACTCTTCTAAATTTAAAATCTCGAGTCTAGTTTCTAATTATTTCACATGAAAGAGTAGACTCATCTAATACATCAGCCATACTAGTATGATTTTCTTTTGGCGACAAATTCTTTATGTGGAGATACTCTATGACAGCTGTCATTTCAATTCCATTTTTCGAATAAACGCAACTACTACCACCGATTAAAGTTAATTATTCTTGTGCCGCCCAAACTGTCTTACTGTCGACAGAAACTTGTATAAATGCGAGAATCTATGAGATGATCATATTTGGATATTTGGAACACTAGCATTTTTAGAAAAATTTCCCTCAGGCCGGGATCGAACCCGCGGCTTCTGGACAGATCCCAGCCACTTCAATTCTCTTCAAATACTATGCTTTATGTATTAAATCATTTATTATTTTTAATTATTTTTCCCAGTACCTAAGTTTAACAAGTCTAAACTTTAAATTAACACTGTGTTAATGAACGAGATGAAACAGAAAATTCAATATAAATTAGTTATATTGAAGGATGTTTTGTATAAATCTAACTATACGGCCCGAACTTAAAAATAATAAATGATTTCATACATAAAGAGTAGCATTTGAGAGGACTTCCACACGAGCGTGTACCGAACTCTTGGTAGCTTAGATGGTAAAGGGGTTGGGATCTATCCAGAAGTTGCAGGTGGTTCAATTCCCGCCCGAGGGAAATTTTTCTAAAAATGCTACTGTTCCAAATATGATCATCTCATACACCCTCGAACTTGACACAAGGAGGCACTTGAAGCTTTAAGTGCAGAATTGTTAATAAATGAGTAGCTATCTAAAATATTTTTTCACTTGTCGGACAAAGGCTACTATGTTAGGGACAACATTTGTGGACTCCTCTCTTGTATTTTTATTTTTTTATTATTATTATTAAAGGTTGCAAAATAAACAATAGAAGAACAAAAGAACAAAATCAGAACAAAAAATAAACTAAGGCAGCAATTAATTAAAATTTTTAAAAAGTATATAAAAATATAAAAATAAAATACAAGCTAAAATTTATGAAAGTTTGTAGTATTAGTTTAATTTAATTTAATTTATTTTATTTTAATTCAGTTTAATTTTAATTCAATTTAATTTTAATTTAATTATTAATTCAATCTGTTATTAAGTAAAAGTTGTAGCCTAAGCATAGCTTGTATTCACACTACCCTCACCTAAATTTGTTTGTTTTAATTTTACATTTAATTTTTTTTTTTTTTTAGTTCATGAGTAATTGCTTTTGTACATAATATATAATATTTATATACATTAAATTATTTACACTTACAATATCAATATATAAATCTTAGCAATTAATATTTTTTTCTAGAATCATTTGAATGGCATATCACCCTGGAACATTAAATGCTTAATTTCTCTTTTAAAGCGGTTTCTATTTGTTATTTTAACGGTTGACCTAGGAAGTAGATGATAGAACCTAGGTGCAAGAAAGCTATAACATCTTGTTCTTATCGTTTTTATTGCAGTAGTAGTAGTTATAGAATGATTTGTCGCAGCTCTGGTATCATATCTATGAAAAATATAGAAGATTCTGTCATGCGGAAATGGTAAAACCAAATCACTGCTTTAATAAATAATTTCCTTACATCACAAATTTGTGCGTTTTTATAAAGTAGATCCGATGGATATCTGCAATCTTTTAATAACATAATTTTCAGTATTTGTTTTTGTGCAACTTCGAGAGGCCTCAATGTAGTATTAAAAGCCCCGCCCTAATCAATTATACCTTATTGTAGAATTGCTTGAACAAGAGCACCATATACTACATTTAAGCTTTGGTAATCTAAGAATTGCCTAATCTGCCTAAAAAGATAAAAAAGTTTACGTAATTTTTCTGTCATTTTTAGTATTTGTAACTCCCATTTCATATGTGAGTTTATACGAAAGTTGCCTTTTAAGTAGTTACAAAAACTAGGAAAGAAAACAAATTTTTTGGAAAAAACTGTTTTATTGTTTTTCAAAATATTCACCTTTAAATTTTATACA